>VMDR010001260.1:0-137392 GCA_007922815.1 Macrotus californicus | reverse complement strand
TATCAAACATATATATATTTTAATTATATGAAAGTAACAAATTCAAACTTATAGTGAGAAATTTTAATACACAGTTCTAAGAATTCAACAGACCAAACTAAAAAATGGAAAAAAATTGATTTAAATAATGCATATTACAAACTTCATCTAATTGGTATGGAAAGAGAATCCTCCACCCAGCAAATAAAGAATACACATAAAATGTTTATAGAAATTGATCATATTCTAAGCCACAGAAGAAGTCTCAATATATTCCAAAGAACTACTAACATTTAGACCATATTCATCAACCAAAAGACAATAAAAGTTGAAATCCATGAACAGAACTACAGCCCTCCAAACACGGTACATTTTGAAATTTCCGAAGCACACTACTAAGATGTTCATATGAAACCAAAATGAAAGTAACAAGGCATTTCAAATTAAACAATAATTAAAACCCTAGATTTCAGGAAAAGGGATGTTTAGCATTAAATGCAACATCATAAAACAAGAAAACTGTTAAATGAAGAAGATAAACAGCAATAAAGTAAACTCAAAGGCAATATAAAAAATTCTTTTCCCACAAACAGATAAAGTAGTAGGAAGGCAATAATAAAGATAACAAATCAGTAAGATAAAAACAAAGAAACAATATAGAGTAGGAACAAAATAAAGGTTGAGCCTTTAAAAAGACTAATAAGTAGATATTCAACAAATATGAGCAAGAGAAATAAAAGAAAGCACAAATAAACATTATTAGGCATGAAAAGGGGACATAATTATGAATATAGCAAGGACTTTTAAGTATGAGCATTCTATTCTCTACAGCAATAAATCTAAAAACAGATAATATAGAAAATCTGGAAAAATGTTACCAAAATTGACACACAAAAATATAATAGAAGAAGATACAAAAGATTCTTCATGTGTTTTTGTAAGCTCAGTCTAAAGCTGGATTTAGCAATATGGCCGTGAGCTGCACAATGGCATGTCAGTCAACGGCAGACCCCATAGTACAATGGAGCAGAAAAGTTCCTATTGCCTAGTGACGTTGTAGCCATGGTAACGACATAGCAGGACACTTTACTCATGTGCCTGTGGTGATATAGGTATGAACAAACCTACAGTGCTTCCAGTTGTGTAAAGGTACAGCACACACAACTGTGAAAAGTACATACTACTTGATGGTATTCATAAACAACTATGTTACTGGTTTATATACTTATGATACTATACTATTTATCGATACTTGAGAGTGTACTCTTTCTGTTTTCTATAAAAAAACAACTTTGTTATAAAACAGTATGCCACATACACTGGTGGGAGCCTCATACTTCTCGTGTTTCCCATGCCTCTTGATCACACCATTTTCCCTTGTGTTCGATTTAATCTCATGTCATTTCACACAGTGACGTGCTAACAGGTTTGCAGCGTGGGAGCAATACACTAGACTATAGAGCATAGGCAAGTAGCCGGCCACCTGTGTGCAAACAGCAGGTGCATGTTGGAGCACTGTCTGCAATATCAAAGCGTTAGAAACAGCCTGACTGTCCTTCCCTCGGTAGAGTACTACACAGCACGGAACACGGACGAAGCAGAATACAAATAAATCTCACAAATATGATGTGGAACACAAACTCAATGATGTCACTGAGATCATGTTTAAAACATTTTCAATGTAGTACATATTGTCTATGGAGGCTTGGAGAAGTGGGGTGGACGTGGGGGAAGGGCTTTACCTCTTTTTTGTTAAAGGTGGGTGGGAAGATGTGAAGCAAACGTGGCCTAAGACATGGCAGACGATGGAGGAACACAGGTGTGTTTGCTCTTATTCTCTGTATTTCCTGCTTGCTTGAGATATTTCATACTAAACACTACTGTGTTTTGCACACATTTAAGATGTCAGTGGATATTACACTTCCTTCTTGGAGCCCCCCAAGGCAGGGAGGGCCAGACTAGTTACCATCACTGGATGGATGGAGGTTACAGAGGAGCAGGCCCGTGGGCACATGGTCCACTGTCCAACGGCTCAAGGCCTTGTCATCAAATTCTGATGCTTACCCCACTCATTCAGTAATTTATATAACAGGGAACAGGAACTGGATGTAACTTAGGGTAGGCGGGGGGAGACGACAACCTCTTCCCTTCTGGAACAAACCACAGCCAGGGAAGAGCAATGACATAATTTGTTAAAAAGGGAAGAAGCCAGGCTATTCGGGTCATCTGACCACTTTTCAGTGAATCTGTAATTCACTTGTGGACAAGCTGACCATTCACTGTGCACCTGCTGAGGAGGAAGAATGGCCAGAGGAAGTGAGAAAAGTGACCTCAACTTCAGCACCGCTTCGCCTTCAGAACACAGCATTCTACGAAGGAGCGACAGGCTGCTGTCCTGGGGTCATGGGACCCGAGACCCAGTCTGGGATTGGTCCTTTACACACCCTGGTGCTTAGGTCTTCTTATGGAAAACCTAGGAAGTGGACGACCATCTGAAGGCCACTGAAATTCTAGAATCTATCTCCTTTCTGTTTTTTCAGGATCTCCTTTTCTTTTAAAACCCCAAAGAGGAGCTTTGGCATTTGATATTTGCACATGGTTTTGAGGCTCAGCCCATGGAAGTATCATAGCTGCATTCTTTCCCTCTGGTGATGTACACAAAATGCCCAGTCCTAGTTCCTGACACCTGCACGTTGCAGTAAATGCTACTCCTCTGCCTGACTCCCAAGTCCCATTCCCATGCTCAGGGTCCGCAGACTCTTAGGCACGAAGGTCAACGTGATTGTAGCTTTAAATAAGCAGCTAGTAACGCGCTCCACCCCACCCTCAGAGTAATTCACACTGCTGGGAGCTGGGGTGGTCTGATCAATAACTTATCCCCCAGAACAGCCCTCCCTGCACACATTAGGCTGGAAATCAGAACTTCCTGCCTGTTGGAATTGCCAAAGAGTAACCAAGGGAGGTTCTGGAATGTCCTTTGGAGCTCTTTAAAAACGCTGTACAATCTCACATATCTGAGATGATCTTTTGCAATCCCGAGTACAGACAGACAGACCTGGTGCCCAACCAGAAATCTGGTCCTGCCTCCTGCTTTCTCTACTCTTCTCTGTGCTATACAGTATGCTGCCTATATACCCCCCCAACACACACACACAGGGGCACACTTACTGCAGCCCCTCAGGCTAGTTTTCACTCGATTCCTGCCTCCTCACACCTTTCCTTGTTGTTTTATGAAAAGCTGGTCAAAGGTCAGAGTTGCCCAATTACCCACACATAGTTTGCTGGTAGCATCAGATACCCAGGCAAAACACAGCCACGGTTGCTATTGCAGCCTCAACTCCAACGCTAGATAGAAACACAGAAAATTAGCTGTTGCTAACAATCCGTTGTAAATGAAAATATGATCCCAGTAATTGATTTTAAATAGATTTTTAAAAGAATCCTTGGCCGCATTTCATCAAGAATACAGAGTTTCAAAAGCATTTGTTCCAGGGTTGGATTCACCCCCCCCTCCGCGGCGGCCCCCCCCCCCGCCCCGTTCTTTTGGCTTAAACCCCAAATGGCCGAGATCCGAGTCTGAATAAACAGTGTGGGTGGTGACTGTTCGGTGAGGCCCAGTAGAGGATGCAATCACTTCTTACTCGGTTCAGCATTAAATCATGTGAAACTCGCCTGATTAGTCCACGTAACTTTCCCCTGGTCACGGAGGGCAACACAACACGTACGCTCTCCCCGCTGCTCAGGGAGGAAAAAAATGAATTCTCCCAACTGCGAATGTTTAATTATGTATAAAGTTCATTGACCTCACAGGCGGCTGTCAGATGATCCAGCGGAGGCCTGTGAAAGGCATCCCAGGAATGCAGTGATGTGGGCAGAAACGCAGTGGACTCATGCCACCGAACGCTTCCAGCAGGACGGAATCCGCAGCCGTCCAGAAAGGCTCCGGTGGAAACTCCACTGCAGCCTCGCCGGTCACTGCCTCACACCTCTGCCTTTCTGGGCCTTCCAAGGTGATCTTCTAAATGAGAAACTCAGGGAAGATCCTGCAGGGGCGGGGCCCCTGGTGCCCGGGTGCAGGGCAGGATGGGGTCCTGTCTGCGGGTGACTGCCCGGCTGGCTGGGAATGGATGCATTTGCAGTGTTCCTCCCCATGTTAGGGGTAATGCTTTCTGACTTCCCTGCTACCGACGTTCAAAGGAAGGGATGAAGCAATCTCATTCATAAATACACGTGGGGCTGGAAGGAGACAGCTGAGGCTGTGTTTACGGAGACGGTCTTGATAGAATACAGCACTCACGTGTACGCAGTGGCTGCCTCTATTTGTCAGTAAATGCCTTAACGTGTGTTCTTCATGCACCAGGGCTGGCTTTTCCTCTTTGGGCTGAGGGGGGGGGAGGGGAAGGGGACAAGCAAGGTGAGCTTCCAGAATATGTCTCCCTGCCCAGACTGTTGTGAAAGTGAGCCAGCAGGGTCGAGTTTGAAGGCAGGCTGGTTGGGGCTTCTTGGTGGTAGGAGGACGGAGCCCCGGGGGACATGGTCAGCAGCTAACTTGGGGGCCTCTCCCAATCAGAGGGAGCAAATGTGAAATATTTGGGTTCGTGCTTCCCTCAAATATTAAAATGACCTGTCAGGGGGTGGGCAGTATCCAATATTATTTTCTTTCAGTAGCTTTCTCACCAAACATACTTACTTTATCAGTCAAAATATTGTATACTTTTGGTGGGTAAAACTTCACAAGGTCATTTTCTAAAACAAAGCTAGGCTGTGTTTGCCCTGGTATCTTTTCACTATGAAGACAGAGGACGGGGGGCTGGAATTTAGCCAACGATTTCAATCCCCCAGAAGAAGCAGAATGGAAAGAGTCTCATTTGTATCATTTTTAGACAAACCTGAAATTCTTGGTTCCTTTACCAAAACCACACATCTAGATTTTGAATGCACAGCATCGGTCTATATTCAGTTCTTGTTAATTCAAGAAATATTTAGAAAAAACAAATAACAAAGGGGGCATTATTGGCGACACAGAAACCAAAAAGGCATGAACCCTGCCTTCAAACAGGTCACAAATGAAGAGGCAGCCATGAATTCCAACTGGAGGATCCAGGAAGGCTTCCTGCATGGAATCTCCCCAGGGGAGGTGACATGTGACCTGGACCTTCACTAAAAGCTCTGGTCACACTTGTACACTGTGGTACTCTGGAGAGGAAAGAGATATAACTGTCACTGAGCCAAGCTTCTTCATGACTGGGGTTCTCCAATTTTACCCCATTGTTAATCCATCTAATATTTGAGGGGCTTCCAGTCCATTTTCCTTTTCTGAGACCTATACCACTGCCAACATAAGGAATGTCAAAACCTATAAGAGTTTATTTGAGCCAAACTGACGACACATGCCCAGGACAAAGATTCAAAATATTCCTGAGAAGAAGAGTTTTCCAGTTTCTTTGAACATCTGAAATTGAGGAGGGGCCCTGGCCGGCTAGCTCAGGTGGTCAGAGCACCGTCCCGATAGGCCAAGGTTGCAGGTTCCATCTCTGGTCAGGGCACCCACAAAAAGCAACCAGTGAGTGCACACGTGAGTAGAACAATAAATCGACATTTCTCGCTCTCTCTCTCTCAAATCAATTTTAAAAAATTAAGGAGGGAACATGATGAAGACGGCATGAAGGTAGGAGAAAGCAGGACAGGAATTAGTTTACAGGAGCGTTAACAAGACGATGTGTTCTTCTGAAGGACCGGTCTGGAAAAGAGGCATTTCAAAGGTGTGTTAACCTTGATGCACACAAACAATGGATGGGACTTGCTTATGGCAAAGATAAACCTTCTACTAAAGAGTGACACATGTGGCACGTGACTGTCCACCATGCCCTGCCCAGTTAGGAACTGATGGCCAGGTCACCCGGTGAGGCTACTTTCTGTAGAACGCGTTCTTCGCCCCAATATTTAATATGACTTTGTTCAGTGAACAGTCAATGAAAAGAAAAGGAATTCCCTGTCTTCCCACCCTGAAGTAGGAAGCCTTCCTTCAAACCTCTAAACATTTTCTAGAAATATGATTATCCCCATAGTTACAGGGGAAATAAGCTTCCAGACAAAGGAATCTGGATGCTAAGCAATACCCTAAATCATTTCCACTCTTCGGGTACTACAACTTATACAATTCCATGAAGGAAATGACTCTTATTTCTCCTGAAGTTCCCACGGGGAAATCAATACGAGCCACAGTTATGAAAGCGATGTCCTTCCACTTAACCCAGATCCTTCCCTTCGCCAAGGGCCTTCGCCACCTCCGAGCAGCAACTTCGCTATTTCTGGCCTGGGATGCATTGCCGTCCGCCTTGTCAGGTGGCCATGTGAGTGCACAGCTTGTCTCTGTTACACCGGAAGATCTTGGACTCTATCTCCATCTTGCTATTCCCCAGGGGGTCACGAAAAGAATAAGTGAATGAGTACGTAAACGTCTATGACGGGTTGGAAACTTCTGGGTAAAGAACCAGAGAGTATCGTATTTTGCCATGTATAATGTACATCCACATTTTTGGCCCCAACTATCAGGGAAAAAATCTTTCGTTTTCATTTTTTAACTCAATTTTTAATTTATTTATATTTACATACTTGTTTTTTGTATGAATTTTAGCATTTATTTTTTAATATATTATGGTACAAGAAATTTTACGTAACAAATAGTTACAAAACACAAGAACAGATATGAAGGATTTCAGGTACTACCCATGTATAATGCGCATCCTTATTTTTCCTTCAAAAATTTGGGCAAAAAAGTGTACATTATACACAGCAAAATACGGTAAATATTTTAAGGTATATGCTGTCTATCATAACTACTCAACTCTGCTGTCCCAAAAGCAAAGCAGCCACAGACAATCCATAAACAAAGGGGCATGGCTGTGTTCCAAAAAAACTTTACTTAAAAAACAAGTAGCAAGCCAGATTTGGCCCTGAGGGCATAGTTTTCTGACCCCCCAATCTAGGATGTTTATTTTTGCCATAAGTCCCAGTATATTCTTTAAATTTTCACATGGCACCTATACTTGGCAATAATTAGATAAAATACAGAGTATGTAAACATTCAAGAATTGTTCTAGAAGTCCACATGAGTGAATTCACCAAAACACCCACACACTCACGCAAAACAGGAAAACACACAGAAAGTAGGCATCACTCCAAGTGTATTCCATGGTCACTTATTTTGTACATCACATGCCTTTAAAAGGAGCAATTCTTATCCCCCAAAAGAAGGGTAGCAGTTTTGCCACTGACATCGCTGTTACTAAGTAAACTTGATACAGGACCTCTGAGTTGCTGGGGGAAGGAAGAGTCTTGCGCTGGGGCAGGGTGAACTTGGCACTTTCCTGGAGAGGGGGTGTGAACCCCCACCCCCTAGCCACTCCCACTCTCCACCAGATCATCTGATTTTACTGCTGAATTCCTTCCAAAGGTTATTAATGCAGAGTGGGGTACTCCTTTTTTTTTGATGACCCTCTGGAAAACATCCAGCTACAAAAAGCACAACAGAACCTCAAACGCCCAGCAAACACACCAAACACACCGAGAAAGAAAGGGCAGCTATGAGAATTTGATGGAAACAAGATGTCCCAGCCTGTCACCCTGGCCTGATTAAGGAGGCCCCGCCCATCATTACTCCCGCCCTCTCAGGCTACCTTTTGTGCACAACACAGCTCTTAGAAAAGGAGTTTAGGTTTGAATTGTGGTGGGAACGCACAGGATGCAAAGTCCTAAGGTTAACTGCGTGGTTTGGAAAAATTCAGCTCGTCCTTCTTGAGGTATGAGGAGATGCACAGCCAATAACACGCAAAGGAGTGCCCAAGCAGACGTTTGGGTTACTCCAAGGTGGAGATCGTCAGACTGCATCAGTCACGCCAGGGTGTCGTGAAGTGTTCTCGAGATTTCTGGTACAAAAGGAAAAAAACTAATGTTTGAGCTTTTCCAATGGGCCAAGCTCTCTTCCACACCTGGAGAAGGTAAAAAAATGAGAAGGATTCTGAACCTTAAGAAAATGAGAAAACACTGAAGGTCCCACTGAAAGACCTGACTTCAGCTCTACCACATTCAACTTACATGACTTGAGGCAAATGGCCAGACTCTAAGGTGACTTGTCCTCATTTTTAACACAGGGCTAGGATACACACATGGCGGGGAAATCTGGAAATCAGGGGACATACAATCTATGGCCCAATTTATTTCAACAGATGTTCAGAGCCTATTGTGTGTCAGCACTGGAGAATGGAAAATGAAGATGCCACAGATTCTGAGCACAGAAGGCAGCTGGTCAGCACGCACAGCTTTATCTGGTTTTCAGCACTCTGGCACCCAACCACCCTCAGTCTCTCTCTTGTTTGTTGAATCCCCCCCATCCCCTGCCTTGTCATAATCCCTGATTATCAGCCCCTCCTCAGGGCAACATACCCTCCTCCTCACTGTTTCAGAACACAGCCCTAGCAAACCAGCGCCACAGACATGAAGTGACATTATTTAACCAAACTTAATTCACGTTTGACAGCCTTTCCGATGGCTTGAAACATAGGTGGTGATGGGACGTAGGGCTCTAACTGCCATCTTGGTCTGGGGTACGATGTACAAAAACAGAGCCTAGAGTTAACAATAGGGGTCGCATGGAGTAGTCAGTGAGAGGAAAGTGTAAAGCGAGGGAATGAAATTTCCAGAGGAGTTGTTGACAGTCACTGAGGACCCCTTGCTCCATCTCAGTAGGGCGATCTTCAGGTCACATGGACTGGCTCGTTTATGTTCTTCAAGGAAAAAATCACTGTGAGGTCTGCGTGTGTCGGTGTCCCACTGTGAAGTGGGGATGAAGAAGGATCAAGGAACAGCCTATCCGTGCAGATCACCTGATCTCTCATTTCTTCAAATTAGCCTCTTGGGCTGCGCCTACAGGATACAAACCAATGACTCACGAGAAAAAATAATGCCCAAGACAAGGGGCTTATCTGACACATTTTAAGTCGAATGTGACATTGAGAAAGGTGCTCTGGATCACTTCTGAGGCTTCGTGAGACCACGATCTGCTCCTTCCTTCTGGCTTCCAGCTTTTTTAATGCCGAAAACTGCTACATGAAATACATAATCTCTGAAGAGTCCATCTTAATACTTCCAGAGGTTTCACTGGGCAAACTAAATGGCTCATCTGGCCTTGGCTGGGTGGTTCGGTTAGTTGGAGCATCACCCCACGCACCAAAGGGTCTCAGTCAGGGCACAGGTTTAATCTTGGGTCAGGGTGCGGTTGCGAGGCAACTGATTGATGTTTCTCACCTCAATGTTTCTCTCTCAATAAAGAAATAACCCATCTGAACCCACGTGTCTGGAACAATACTGGTAAAACGTCTTTGACATCAACTATTCTAAAGTGAGCGTCTGCGGAATGCTACTTCAGCATCCAGAAAGCAGACCCCCTGAGTTTACCTCATCAGTCCCTGGCAGCATTCTGGGCAAAGCGAACAGAAAATCGCGAGCAGAGAGAAACTCTGGAGCCTGCTTTGGGCCCCTCCACATTCCTTTTTAAGCGTTACAAGACTGATCCTGGGCTCCAGATGCAGCGCTTGGATGTCAGATGCAGCAGGCAGATGTTTTTCCTTAAACCCGCTGTCTCTCTCAATCTGTTTATAGCTGTTTCCCTTTTACTTGCACCTCAAGTTCTTCCTGCTCACTGCACGTCCTAAAACTTTCTTCCCTCCAGACAGAAAGGGACATGTTTCTATCATTTGTTCTCTTTTCTATACTGTGTGTACCTGCTCATCGAGTAACCTACTCACCCATCACTGGGGTGTTTTCTTCCTCAGCCATCTTCAAGAAACATAGTAGTAAAAGTCCCATCTCGATTAAGTCCCCAAAGGTAGGGCAGCAGAAAGTATTTGGTTTTTTGGAGGTCTCATGACTGGGTTTCAACTGCTGGGCTGTGATGGTGAGGTCGGGGTATTTATTCACACCTGTGCTTCTTTGTTCTGGGCTTAGGGGGGCTCTTCCTCCAAGTCAGACCAGGGATCTTTGCTGTAAGTCAATTATTCATTCATGGCAACCAAACTAAATAATAGAGGTTAGAGACTTATCCAACCTCCCTATGGAATCAAACAGAGTATAACCCAGCCCCGGCTGCTGTGGCTCAGTGGGTTGAGCACTGGCCAGTGAACTGAAAGGCTGCCAGTTCGATTCCCAGTCAGGGCACATGCCTGGGTTGTGGGCCAGGTCCCACTGCGGGCATGTGAGAGGCAACCAATCAATGTTTCTCTCACACATTGATATTTCTCTCCCTCTCTTTCTCCCTCCTTCCCCTTTTCTCTAAAAAGTAAATGAAATCTTGAAAAAAAAAAAAAAAAAAACAGAATATGATCCAGACGAGAAGCAGGCCACGGGACCAGGGAGTTTCCTGGTGGTGATGAAATAGTTCTGTATTCTGATGGCAGATTTTGCTCACCAAAAATCGTCCTGGGACTTCTCATGGCTCCTCCTCATCTTGTAGGCCTGGGGCCAAGGCAACATCTCCGGTGACACTGATTGTGATGCGTGTGTCCCCTCCCTAGTTATCCAACATCACCCTTTGATCTACCACCACCTTATTTCCTGGCTTCCTTATTTATCGTCTGCATCTCTGCATTCACATATGAGCTCTATGAGCAGCTTGTCTCTGTTTACCAATGTGTCCCCAACACTGGGGACAGTGCAATATTTTTGACTGAATGACTGAAAAAAATCAATGAAATATTTCCAAAGCAATGGCCTATTGTTAGACTATGGCGATTCTCAAATACATAGATCATTATGAAATGACATGCATGTCAAGATCATTTTATGTAAGGCAATACACACAACAAAAATTTGAGTGGTATCTTTAAATGCTAGACAAGAGCTAAGAGAGTCCCAATGAAAAGACACGATTCCTGTTGAATTTTCCAAGGTAGAAAGAGACCAGCAAGTAAGTAGTTAGATGGGAAGACAGGAACAAACATATATATATATATAATATATATTCAAATACACACATACATTTTCTCATCTCCAAAGATGTAACAGGATCTTGGTACTTCCTTTACCCTTGTAAGTCACCCTACAATGAATTTGAGTCCTCTACTGGGGCAGAGGCCGAAAAGCACAGGGAGACAGGTATGGTGGGCACAGATAAGCAGAGAGAAGAGGGAAAGAGCCTCTGTGGGATGCTGAGTTTCTGGTATGTGTCATCACCTTCACCAGGTGGTTTCACAGGGACAGGATGAGAGCTGCCCTTCCCACCAAGTCACCTGTCTAGAATTCGAATCCAGGCTGCTCTTTTTGAACGTACTGCTTCATCGTCTCATAGATTCCCAGGAGGTCAAATCTGGAAGTGCTCTTAGAAATGATCATACTGTAAACGTCAGCCCTGAAATGGGGTCTATCTTCCCCAAAACAGGTCCCATCCTTGTTCAAAACAGGAGAGGCTTTGGACGACCCACCATGCCCAAGATGTAAGAAGAAAACTCTTAAAGGGTTATGCTTCAGATGTGAAATGTTTTAAATAAATGGCTAACCTTACATGTATCCGCTTTAGTGGAAAAACACTCCCCCCCCAAAAGACCCCTTAAAATCCTGGGAATAAGAAACAAAAAGGCCATCAACCCCTGGACTTTAAAAGTCTACTTGGAGCCAAGCAGCCTGAAGTTAGTCCTCTGATACCAAAGTCGGCCTGTGCTCCTTGACTCCCCTTCATTTCACGCTTCTCTTAAAAGAAAACAGGCCAGACTGTTTCAGTAAATAACAAAAGGTCAGAGAAATGCTACTCACAACACGAGCAAAATAACGGCACAACCTGCCAAAACGTTTCCTAAGGCCTAACAGGCGGAAAAATCCAGCGGTGAAGCAGTGCACAGACGGACAGATCTGCCTGGTGAGAAGAAAGGTTTGTCCCAGGAAAATCGACCCTAAGCAAAATCTGTTCATATTTCATCAATAAGATATTCAAATATAGACTCCGCCAGCAAGTTCAACCAACACTTCACGATCACGCAGTTCCTGAAGAAGGAGGCTGCCCACGTGTGTGGTTTTTTGTTTTTTTGTTTTAGGCTCCTCTCCTTAGATTACATTTTGACTTTAGAGCTAATTATCAAAGGGGAGGTGAGACAATGATGGCCCCAAAGCTAAAGCTTGGAGTCAATTTTGTAAAATCTCCCAGATGAAACTACCAGCTGCTTTAACTGCCATCACCTGAGGGTGGGCCCCTGCACATTTGTGTTATCTTCAGAATTTCTCTGAGGTGAAGAGAGTGCAAATATCCTGATAAGAGCAGTAGAGAGAGATAGAGAAAAACACATGCAAGGCAGGACCCAGGTCTCTTCTCCCTCAGCTGATTCTGGTGGGATGTTGTCCCCCTAGGCACCCTGCTCTCAGCCATGTGGACAGGGCCACACTCGAAGCCTCATTGGCAGATGTGTTGCAGTGACAGATCTTATTCATCTCTGGCTTGACGGGACCTTGCAAGTGGTTGACGCTCTGCATATTCCGTGGGTTGAGTCAATGGCATCCATACTGTACCACATTCCTGGTCTAAAACCACAGAGTAGCATCTTTGCAAAATAACTCCTATGAAATAATAGTCTGGCAAGATGTTTACTTGGGTGCAATGTAATTCTGATTCCATGATGAAATACACCTGGGAAATGCTTCATCAATTACTAGACTCCCCCATTCTGGAATCATAGAGCATAGGAGAGATTCTGAGACAGCCCACAGGAAAGAAACCTGTGGAAGTCAACATTACCCCAGTGACTTCAGAAACCTTTTCTCAATGACCACCTCTTACCATCCTAAGGATCTAGCGTTTGGCTGAGGGCATATTCAAGCATGCTACTTACTTTACAGCGATTTCTGATTCATGGCTAATCACTTCTAATCTGTCGTTTAAGACCAACACATTCTTCCTTCACGCTGTATCATTGTGGTCGATGTGGCCCATGTAACACCCTATTATTAGTTTCTTATTCCATAACCTATTGCTTCATAATAGCATAGACTCCCAGCAGGTCAGATCCGGAAGTGCTCTTAGAAATAATCATAAGGTAAAGGTAGACCTTGAAATGAGTAGTTGTTAAACAAAACCCCCGTGGTGAAGGGACTGGCCTAGGATGTCAGCACAATACGTTTGGCTCCCTGATGGCAGTGGTGTTTTCTAACACCCATGCTCCATCTCCCCACCCACACTGTGGACAGGGATTACAACAGTGGGCCCCCCATGGGCAAGAGAAGGGACTAGAGCACCCACAGAAGGCCATACATGTGCATCCCATCCTCTCACTTAACTCTTACATAACTCTGTGCATTGCTGTTTGAAAGACGAGGAAGCTCAAGGCCACACAGTAAGCAAGTAGCTGAGCCAGGATTTGAGCCAAGAACAGTTTGACTCCAAAACACATACTCCTGCTAGAGTATGATACTCCCTCCACAAAGAGGCCCTCAATAGAAGCACGTTGAATTACATATTAAACCAGGAATTTGCATATCTGAAATTAGAGGCAGAGCCTCTCACCACTGCCACAAGGAAGCACACAAAGTAAGCCTTTGTTTTCCATCAAAATATTCTATCATCTGCAGATGTCAAGAAGACAGGGATACAATTTTGAATCCCCTCCTCGTTAACGAAGTGACAATTTTTAATGAATGAAAATTGAATCCAGTTAATCAAGTAATGAGAACACAATTCTGGTAGCATTGAATATTGCAAATAATATATTTGCCAGGTTTTGCATGATCATTTAATGTTAGAATTTAGTGGCTTCTTTCAAGTGCAGATTCACTCGGTTTTGTTTCGTGAAATCCGTGATGGGCACAAGTCCAGCTAATGTGGTGATGAGGGCGAGTGGTACATTGGCCATTTAATATACAGAACATACCCACTCAAAACTGCTGTGGTTCTAATAGGAAAGAAAACTTCCTCCAGATTTAATCAACTGGTGAACTCCAGAGAGTGTTCTTTTTCATATTCATCTCTTAGTAATCTAAATTTTAAAATTCAAACTTCTTTATTTTAATTTTTGAGGTATTTTCAATACTAGTTAAGGAATTTTTCCACTTACTAGTAAAATTACTGATTTTTAAAGAATTTCTGCAGCAACATGTGGTCCATGAGTCCAAGTAAAATATTAAAAATGGCAACAAATAATAGTAGTCAATGACTTCATAAGTAATCAATTTTTTTAAAAAACTGCCTTGGGAAGACGTTTAGTGCTCTTTATAATAATTAATGTGCAATTCTGTTTAGGGATATGATGGACTTTCAGTATTGGTAGAAGAGGAAATTGTTAATTTTAGTAATTAAAAGTCAACCAGGACTGTATACCCTTAAGAAAAAGAATGACTAAGGAGGGCATTTTATATTTAAATGTCATTTTTTAGTCAGTGTTAGGTAAGTGAACTTGAGCACTAGGCTTACCAGCTGGAAATTAAAAAGAAAACACAAGTTACAAGGGTGAATTTATGTCTCTCCCAATCTTTTATTTCTGAAATCGGAGTGATGCCAATTTTCCTAATACTTCAGAAAGGACCAATAAAATCTTTATTCACTGAGATTATTAGATATAATGAAGTGAAAGTCTACAAGGAAGCAGAGCTTGTTAAATCTTGACCATTCACGTCATGGTTTATTGACAGAAAATTTACTTTCAAATGTACTGACAGCTCCTACTTGACGGGCTCACTCACTTCGTGAACATCCAGAGTCCCTCTGCTTGCTTACTTTCTGCACATGGACTCACATCCTAGTGGGAGAGCCCCTATAAAAAGTACTATTTCCATTCCTCCCATATGCAAGTACATTGGCAGGGTCTGCTCTGCACGGGCTGCACGTAGAGAAGCTACCAGATCCAGAGCTGGGACAGGATAGGTAGCAACTGGCACCCCAGAATCTGCCATTCCAGATCTGATTATCTTGAGTCGATGCACAGACAACAGATACCAACGCCATAAACCCAAACCTATGTTAACAGTGAGTGGAAAGACTCCTACGATGAATGGTCTGAATGTATTCATTTTCCCCATTATCCAAAATAATAGGTGCCACTTACAGAGTACATAGCGCGTGCCAGGCACTGTTCTAAGGACTGGATTCACGTTAAGCCATGACAACACGTATGGGGAAGGCGCTCTGTAATTGGTACTTTGCAGATGAGCAAAAGGAAGCATTGAGAACCAGAGAGAAAAGGGCAGAGGTGAACCCAAACGGCCTGGCTCGGACCTGACACACTACTGGCCGATGAGGAAGTTAGCTGGGTTTCCTCTCCTGACATACTTGGCTAAGAAGAATATCCAAGGTAGCTAATGATCATTTCCCATATAAGAATATATCTCAATGCTCATAAAAGGGTTAAACTACTCTGTGACCCTTCCACTATGTTACAGAACTGGAAAGACCTCCCAAGGAGCTTTCTGAGGACCCTTTCAAAACACCAGTGACCAGGGCAAACTCCCCCTTCAGCACAGAAGTCATTTACAGTAGAAACTGTGGGGGGGGAATCTTGAGGTGGACATTTGAGACCTCTATGATTCTTTTTTTTTTAGATTCTAGATATGCATAATTTAATTGCTAGAGTTAAAGACCTGTCTGTTTTTTAGGAAAATGAGATTTTTATTTGGGATTCCCCAGTATATTAGAAAGATGATTCTTAGTATAATTGTGGGCAAGAAGGAAATAATATACATATTTGTGGCTATGAGCAGCTAACCAGAAAAAAAAAAAAGGAAAGAAAGAAACTGTCTGGACTTGCACAGTTCCAAACCCGGCTGAATGTTTTCTTTTTTCCACACGACTAAGCATTTCTTTCTTATCGAGGAGGATTCGTTTCCCACCTGTGTCTTTTACGTTCTTGAAATGCATATAAAGTTAGTGTTTATTTTCCACCCGCGGAAAGCTTAAGTTATTCTTTCTTTGGGCTTTACTTTCAGGACTCACGATTTGGCAAGCTTCGGCGTGAGAGCAAGCTTCCTTTTATGTACAGCAAACTCCCGACTACTTAGAATGTTTGTTTGGGAGTTAGAGGGATGCCTTGTGTTTTTCTGTTTCATAACAATTACCACGTACAACATGACCGGACAAAAACCGAACTGCGCTCAAGTGAATTCCATCTTTCTGATGAGCATGCCTCACCATGGGGACTGTGATTATCAATGCCAGACTTTTTTGTGAGTCCAATATTATTGTTTATATCTTAAATGAAGGCGTACATTCCAAATATGGGTTCTGGAAAAGAGGTGGCCTGGAGTGGTCCAAACCTTTGAGTGGGGCCATCGCCATTCTTTACACCGAGTGTTCGATTCCAACTCAGATGTAGATTAGCTCTTCACCAGATGGCCACAAGGCACTGTCCTGAGGGCACTTGTGCAGCACATTCCCTGTATGACGGCAAAAACCACTGGATGGGAATAAAAGGACAGGGAGGCACAAGGTCTTCTGAAGGTCAAGGGGAATGAGGATAGCGATGAATGCAAAGCTACAGGACCTAGGCCTGGGCCTCGGGCGGGGGCCCTGCTGTGGAGTGTGCGGACCTAAGGAGCACAGGGCTCCAAGTCTGCCTCCTCTTTAAGAATGTTGGGGAGAACCAAAGCACTGGGGAAGTCTGTTCTGATCCCCTGCCTCCGGGCAGTTAACATCATGCTCTCCATTTTACTGATAGCCGTGCTATTGGTAAAAGTCCAAAGAGCTAAATGACACTGAGATGGAGCAATGTAAAGCCAGCACCTTTTCTGACTCCATAAATGACAGCAGATCTGTTCTGTGTTATGTGTTATGGGTCACCCATGAAACAGCATGGCACAGTGGACAGCTCCATCCCTATCATTCCTTCGAATAAACAGCGCAGACTCAGTGATGCTGTGTGTTTGGAGCCCGTCCTCTTCTACCCCAACGGGACTGTGCCCTGGAGCAGGACAGCCACCTCTATCACCATTTCTTGGAGCCCTGAGGCCTCGAGGGACATGACTCTCTGTGCTTCTAATTGGAAAGCCGTGTTTGACTCATCGGATCGTTCAGTTCTTCAAACACTGATGTGGCCCAGAGTGAATCCTGAAAGTCGAAAATGTGGATCCAGAGAGTGCCACTTACTAGCCAGGATAGGTGATGTGATTTTAAGAGACTGGACTTCCTTTTCTCATTCTGGAACTCACTTGCTGAGTAAACTTGGTCTACTCACTTCTTAACCTTGGATTTCCCCTGTGTAGAAAACGTGGGAAAATACAGTCTAACTACCTCTCAGGGGTGGTATGAAGATCACCCAACTGATGTTTTACACTGCGTGGTCCAAGCACAGCCCCGTGTGCTCTATGCGACCAGCCATTGAAACAGTTTGTGGTTGGTTATGGGCACACACACCCACATTTCTTACTGAAAAAAACCAAACCAACAAGGGATTAATTCTGTTCTTATTTGAGGGGAATTTCACAAAGTGTCATATTAAAACATTAACATTCTGATACCTAAATTCCATTGAATGTAGCAGAGGAATGTAATAAAACTTAGTAATGGTAATACCCCAATCTGCATGTTCTTCAAGGAAAGAAAGAACTTAACCAGATGGTTAATTAATCAAATATATTCGCTGGAACAAATCTAATCGCTAATCTCATTCTGTTTTAAATTTAGTTTGAGAATACTGTAAAAATGCCATCATTGTGCATCTGCTGAATGCTTCAGTTTGTCAGTTATTACAGTTCCTCAGGTACAAAATGACCTGCAAGAATATATACACACATACACATATGCACACACATATACACACACAGACAGATACTATTTTGTGACCATGTTATTTAACTTCTAGAAATTCAGACAAAGGGGTAATTTAATCATGGGCTACCTCTGCAAAGATGACAAATCTTAAATTCCTCTCCTGCCCAACAGCCCAAATTTGTGAGACGGCTCAGGTAGCTGGGACAAAGGGGTACGTAGTTGGGGATTGGGTCTATTATAGCTAGGGGTCACAAAATAAGGTGACCATCCTTCTCGGCCCACATGGAGCCTACCCCCGGTCCTGAGCATCTTCCATTCCACGCTCTAACGAATCCACTCAACCAGAAAATAAATGGCATAATTAGCAGTTATGCTCAACATCCATGAAAAGCAAACACAGATCCACTAGACAAGGCTGACCCAGGACATCCTTCTTCTAGACGGTTTTCACCAGTCTACAGAAAATGGGAAAATTTAGAAAAGGTACTGAGTGTTTTTAAAGTTAAAATTCACTCCATTTAAAAATACACAGTGAAATTTATCCTGAGATTATGTCCTTCCTACTTTTTTGGTGTTTGGTGTTCTTTATTTTACCAGTGAGAGTAAATAATAGCTAAGTTCTTAATCTCCCAACTTGGCAAAGTACAAAGTTAGCATCTCTATATTGGTTCTTAAATTAAAAGACAAAAGGGAACAAACAAGGGGGGAAAAAGCCCTGAAATCCAAAAGTTTGACCAGCATGGGCTTAGAATGAGTGGTCTGCTGTTAACCACTCATAAAGAATAGAGATTGCCCTGGCCAGGTGGCTCAGTTGATTAGAGTTATCGTCCCACTATGCCAAGACTGTGGGTTCAATCCCCAGTCAAGGCACATACAAGAATCAACTGGTGGACGCATGAATAGGTGGAATAACAAATTGATGTTTCTTTCTCTTCCCTACCCTTCCCTCTCAAATCAATAATAATAAAAAAAAAAGAGTAAAGACCCATTTGGGTATGATTTCATGTGATCAAACATTTCCTAATAAGACAGTAAGCTCCATTTCCACATGTAACGCAAAAGGATTTCAAAAGCTATACTAATAAAAGGGATTTTCAAACTCAGCTCGAAAAGTACGCTGCCACCGAAAGTCAAACAGAGCGTAGATGCTAAGGCACCACACAAACACACATCACGGCGTCCTTCTTCAAAAGGTACAAAGCATTTTCACTACAGCCCACAGGGCACGCAAAGGCAACAGAGTCCAGCAGCCACGGTCACAGTAGCAAAGAATGGAAAGACTGCTGACTGGTTTGCCACCTGTAGACCCTCTCTCTGGAAGCCTTAGACAAATATCGACTCTGCGCCTGAGGACAGATGGCCGAGGATTTAACCAGGCAGCTAAACCAAAAGGAAACCAGGTGTTACCAAACTTGGCACCAGCTGACAGAGGCTAGGAGGTGGGGGAGGGGATAGGAGTCAAAAGAGCTAATGTTCTCGTTTTTTTAAGTAAGTAATTAAGTGACGCTCTCTATGATTAACCAAATAAGAAAGGAAGTTGCAAGAAATGTGTTTGAAATTTAGCTAGGTCCTTTGAGGGGTGACATACCATGGAGGGGAGAAACTCAGCAGGGAGATAGGGCCAAAAGACAGAGAGAAACGTCATGTGCCCTAGAAGGAAGTCAACAAAGCCAAGTGCTTATGAACTGAGAAAGAGGGGTATTAAGGGTTGGATTATATCCCCCCAAAAGTTACATTCGGGTCCCGACCCTGGTACCCACAAGTGTGACCTTTGTGGAAATAGGGTCTTTGCAGATGTTAAGATGAGGTCATTGGGGTGGGCTCTCATCCAATGACTGATGTCCTCGTGAGAAGAGGAAACCACCATGTGACGACAGCCACACACGGGGAGAACAGCTTGTGACCACAGAGACAGAGATTGGAGAGATACAGCTGTAAGCCGGGAGCCAAGGATGGAGGCCACCCCCAGAGCTGGAAGAGACGAGGAAGGACTGGTCCCTGGAGCAGCGTGGCCCTGCCCGCCTCTGGGTCTGGGGCTGCCAGGCTCCAGAACTGCAGGGGGAATACAGTTCTATTGCGTCAAGCCCCTCCGTTTGCAAAAGCTCTGCTACAGCAGCCCCGGACATTAGAACAAATGCTATACATACATTATTTAACGATCTGAAGGTAATCGCCCAAAGAACTTTAACAAAGGGTGGAGGGTGAAAACGGTGTTGCCTCGGGGAAGTGCGCCTAAGGGAAGAGAGGAGAATACAGAGGCCATTATATTTTATTAAATGCCTTCCAGCTCACTGGCTTTTTAACCTCACATGTGTTACTTTGATCTTGAAAATGCGTAAATGAAATATCCCTGGGAGGTCATGGTCAGCTTTCTCCAAGCCCCGTGGCCTCACTCCCCCCCCACCCCACCTCAGAGGACACTCCCTGGGTGCTGTCCCCAGCTGTCTTCAGGGAGGGCTGCAGCCAAGCAGGGAGGGAGGGAGCCAGGAAGCACGGGGTCTGAAGGTCTGGGCACTGTGTGTTCACTAGCCTGCTGTTCGCATCTCAGAATCAAAAGTATTTTGGGACTTTCTGTGGGTTTGTATCATCGATGACAGTAATTTTCCCTCTTGACTCGGATGATGAAGCATCAAACATAATGAAGACAGAGACCATCAGAGAGCTTGTCACTGGCTTCCTTTGCAGATTAACATGCAAAACAATACCTGACAAAGATTTGAGTGATTAGGTTATGCATTATCGGAAAACCTCATAATAGGGCTTAATCACAAACGTTTGCTCATCAAATTCTATTTAACCCACAAGAAGAAACACTCAGTGCTCCTCTGTGGCCTGGATCAAGGACAGTCCATGTGCGCTGCGGGTGCTGCCCTTCCCGGCCCTGAGAAGTCGCATAGCCTTTGCTCACTCTCAGAAGAAAGCTCACATTGAGCCCAGCAGCCTGTAATGTTGTGGCAGGCTATGCTGTCACCTCCCACGTGAACATGCCTATTGATGACTGTGGGACCTAGAGCAAGGGCACCAGCCCTGTCACAGAAAGAGCAGGAAGCACATTAGTGTTCCTAGCATGCCCTGCATGAGAGAAACAGAATGCAGGGGACAAACACAGTGTGTGGGCACCGGGCCCGTGCACAGGCCTGTTTGCACATGGCTCCCTGGGGGCCACTGGGGAGCACCTTGCCATTTGTTGGCTGAAAGCAGTGAAATGTCTAAGAGCTATCACATGGACGAACACGCAGGAGGCAGAACAAAGGCGTGGCATTTGATCAGGAGCAGCATTCCTGACTGTAGTCAACGCACTGCCCAAGGGGAAACGGTTTGCTTTTATTGTCAGCCCAGCCTTCGGTTTCTGCGGGTGACACCTCACAGCCACCCAGGGGGGTTCCCTTCCCTACTCACTAGGCTACCAGACATCCAGACTCAGCAAGTGTCTTCCCTTCTGTGTGGCAGTTGGGAAGGTCAGCCAGGAAGGACTTCCCAAGACAGATGTCAATTGTGCCCAGGAGAAAGCACCTCACAATCCACAAAGCCATTGCATGTGTGAATCAATATTAAACCCAAAGAATAGAACGCCTTGGTTTTTCTTATGTGACCTTTCACGGAACTTCCCCTCCAGCCCTGCAGAGAGAAGAGACTATGGATCTACCTAGAACCGACACATTCAGGTTCACACATCTGCTTTCCAAAGGTCTCAGGTACTGTTCTCCACAGCTGGCCTCTTCTCCTTTCTCGTGTTAAAGCATCACTTCTCAACATGTCGTGATGAAGACCAAACCCGTCAACACAGAGGTTCCAGCAACCTGACCTATTAGATGGGCTTCGATCATGCCCAGCTACTTCTCAGCTGCTTTGTTCCTGGTCCCATTAATGCTGCTGCAAACACATTCTGTCTTTTTAGTCATGCTAGAACCCTAACCGGTCTTTGCTAGTACACAACAACGGACTATCTCATTTTCCTCATTCCGTCCACACGCACACACGTGTGCACACACAGCAGTGTATCATCTGAGGACATGGGCGAATTCCCTAGCAATGTTACTCAGAACATGCCAATACCCTGTAGATCTCCAAGTCCTGGATTTATTACCTAAATTAAGAGGCACATGATTGAGGGCTTCACATCCCCATTTTACCAAAATGAGATTTTTATCGCTACAGTTCTGTAGAACTTCCTACATGACAGAGCACATCTGTAAGGAGGAACCCTATTCCCAAGACAGGCTCACCTTGGTCAGCAGGGGTAGGTGATGGCATAGACCCCAAAGGGACACCCAGGTCAGGACGGTCCCTCAATCCCTAAGAGTGAACATGACCCAGCTCCTTAAGGGTCAGATTTATAACTAATTAGGCCTACGTGATGTAACAGACTCACTAGGGAAATGGTGACTGTTTCTAAAGGTGTCTGGCCAATTGATTTTAAGAAGGGTTGCGGGGAGCGGGACAGGGGGCGGGGAGCCTCGACCAAGTGTCCCATCTCCTCCCATTGTCCTGGCAGCCGATGGTGGGGATTGACAAAGTGGGAAGAATAAGAGGAACAATAATTGTATAAACAAGAAGAAATAAAATGAGAAAGAAAAATAAACATGAGCTGGATCAGGAAAAAAAAAGACAAAACAAGCAGAAATGATCTTTTGATAAGACTGGTATTACATAAGACGGCGCCCAGAACACATAAGCCACTTTGCCCTACAAGTCACTTTTCTACAAAGAATTAAGGGAGCAGAATGAACACAGAAGTCAATTAGGGTCCAGAGAAGGGCTCCATCCCCCTCAGGGGGCTTGCCCTTATCCAAACACTGACTGACCAGTGCAGGTACCGTCCAGCTGCCTCCTGGAGAGCAGGCTTCATTATCACTTGAGCTTGTCTGTTAGGACAGTCAATTTCCCATTTGAGTTTGCAAGCAAAGGTTAAATAGTAGAAGTAGAAGCTCATCCCCTTAGGAAATACCCCGATCTACCCTGGACCTCGGGCGTGCGAAGCTCATGTTGCATCAGCTTCCAGGAGCTCTCCTGGCCGCACAGTGGATCAAACATGGCCCCTTCCACCAAGGGAGGCCACAGCCCCCCATTCCAGCTGCTCCCGGCAGGGACAGGAGATAGGGAGCAAACCAGCACAGAGCGTGGCCCACAGGAAGCACAAACTAAATACTCACTGGAGACATGAGAAGCAAGAAACGCACTTCTGACCCGAAGGGATTATGAAACACCAGAGCCTGTGGGCTCCTTGTATGAGCCCTGCAGGGCAGCCTGACCTCATGCAGGACAACTCAACATGCATTCGTCAAATGAAAGTGGGGAAAGGACAGCTTTGAAACTTACACAGAAGCATAACTATTCTTGGGGAGGAGATCCTATTTTATTAGGCTATCTATGCCATTGAAGGAATGTGGTGATTCATCTTCTAAAAAAACAACGTAAAATATTACAGCACTGAATTTTTATAATATGGGATTTGCCTAAAGATGAGAACACACGGACTTATTCTCCAAAAGTACAAGTTCTCTGCACAAGTACAAAATACAGGAAGACGGTCGGAGGGGCTCCAAGGTGAAGGGCATCTTACCAATTAGTGGCTGCCGACCCTGCTGATCGAACCCGGGGATGTGCAAGTGAGGACGATGAGCACAGGACACTGGAGGTAGGGGTCTCCTGCCAGGGTCACGACTCCATCTCCTGTTTGGAGTCTAAGCGTGGGGTTTTTGACCAAATTAGGCCTTCTCGATTCTCCGGGGCAGCCCTTCTGCATTTCCAGGCAGGAGGTGGATAAGTGGCTATTTTGGTCTGTCTGCCATCTGGTCCCTTTGTAGCTGGCTACCTCAGCTGCTCAGCTCATGGTCCGGCTGGCCGATTAGGTGCCTTCGCTCTGACCACTCGGTCCTATGACCATGACACGGGGCACCCACTGGAGACAGGAGACACCCAACAAGAAAGTCCCCAGGGGGTAGGCTCCTGCCCAGTGCAGCAGCATCCTTGTCCCAGAGGAAGGGAAAAGCACATCAGAACTTGACAGTGCTGTCCCCAAACAAAGAACTCACATCAACAGGGAATGTAAAAATGTTATTTAGAACTTCTGTTCTCAGATGTGTAGTACAAAGGAGAGCTTGTTGTGCCAGGGAACAGAGTGATCCAATATTCACAAAGCAGGAATTCTCCCACTACACAGCTTGTTTCCAAAACACTTGGGAAGACAGCAAGATTTCAAGTTGGGGTAGAGAAGCTCCTTCTGGAAGCAAGAGAGCGCATAAGTGAAATCTTTCACAGACAGGCTGAACTTCTTCCAGGAAAACCGTGCACTCCCCAGGAACGTCAGCACTGAGGGGCATCCAGTGTGGAGGGAGAGCTGATCCGTCCCTGAATATGTGCAAAGGGTACGGGTGAGGGGCGGGGGTGAGGGTGGGAGGAGAGATGGCTGAGGGTTTTTAAAGCTATAGAATATTCTGGTAACACATGATGAGAATTCAGGAACCTCAGGCATTTAAGATTAACCCCTGGGGCCCAGGGGCCCAGGCAGAGCCAGGTAAGCTTTGCTTCTCCCGGGATTGCCGCCAGGAAGGAACAAGCAATGCTTCTTCAGTACATATTTTAAAAACCTGTTTCGTTACCTGCAGGCGAGTCAGGTGGTCAGGAGACTTCTTTTATCAAAGTGGGGGCTGGGGAGGGACCTTTCTCTCCTGAATTTTCACTGCCCCACAGAGTTCAGCCAGGACCACAACCAGCACGAAAACTCAAGGGGATCCAGGCACTCCTCTGATGTTGTATGTTGTGAGTTTTACTTTGCCACTGAAAACCGTCACCCTCTCCCCTTGACGGGAGTTAAGTTCCTGAGAGGTGGTGGCGATGTAGCCAAGGAGCCTGGGCTTTGAAACCAGCTTCACCGCCTCAATCTCAGCTCCACAATCACTGCAGGACCAACGTCCAGTCTCCGGGCTTCTCTGCAACTCAACTCCTGTAAGCGTAACAGCAGAATAAAGATGCCCCTCTTTTAGGGTTGCAGCCAACATCAAATGTAAGTCAAGGGTCCGGCACGCAGTGGGTCCTGCCTCCGAGGACAGGGACTGTGACGGACTCACCCCTGTGTCCCCTACACCACTTCTCCCTGAGTTGGGCTCCTGTGACTCTGAACACAATAGTTGTCTTATTTCCTCTGTTGTGTTTTCCCCTCATAAGCTGTCCTTTGCCCTTGCCCTTCAACTCCCTGACCTAGCCTGCTTCCGATCAGTCATGACTGGCATTCGACACGCCCCACTGACACTTGTGCTCCAAGCATTATTGTTTTGATGGCCAGGACAGGGGCGACATTAAGCAGGAGACGATCTTACTGCTTCAGTGCGTCTCCTACCACTGGAATGTCAAGGGGCCACAGCTAACGCTGAGAGTCCCAGGGAAACGCTTAAGAAGGCACAGGAGGATTAAGGGGAGTGGCAGAGATAACAGTCGGGAAACTCAGGCCAAAGCCCCAGCTCTGACACCAAAGTGCTGGTGTCTTTGGACAGCCTGTGTAATCTCAAACATTCTTAAGGCGTTAACATCGTGACAACGAACATTTTGAGTCAGTGTTAACAGAGGCTGACATCATGGAAATTTTTAGGGTGACCATCCACTAAAAAACTGCCTACTTTGGGTTACCCTCCTCTCCCAGTGTGGTCCATGGGAATGGAGACCGAGTCCAGTGATTTACGGCTCTTACGATTCATACATACACCCCTCGCCTCTTACTTCTCCACTCACCTGGTCACAGTGTTTCCCTGCTACCTGTTATGTAGACTATACTCCTATTTCAAGCCCCTGCAGATGTGAATGAGAACCAGGAACAGCATCAACCTATAGACTAGCAATGAGAGCTGAGGCGACCGCATACAGAGGAAGAACGTCCACAAAGTGGACGGCACAGAGACAAGGGGACCCGACAAGGCAGGGGCTGCAAGATGATCAAAGGGAAGAACGCAGACTCTCCCTGAGGACCCACGAACAAAAACAAAACTTTGAGGTCCTGCAAAGTGCTAGGGTCCTCGAGGGGCTGGAGGACACGCATGGCAGGTGAGGACTCTGGAGAGGCATGTGGCCCTCCAGGTGGCTCCAGCTGGAGCTCCGGGCTTCACCCTCTCCAATCCACATCAACAGTGAGGCCATCAAAGTAACCTCTCAGGCGCTTCCAGAAGAGCCCATGCTAAGGTCGGAAGGGGGCAGGGGGAGGCGAGGTGGGGGTGTGCATGATGGCCAGAGGAATGCAGAGGAAAGGGAAAAATGGGCTTCTGTCCTTGGGCAACTAGTATGGCCATTTGCGGAGGAATAAAGAGACAATAAAAGCAGCTATCAGTAATTACACACAAGACACCTCCCTGCGTTGTTGCATCTGATCTACCTTGGAACCCCAGGATGCAGATACTGACAACCCATTGAAACACTGCATCCAGGATTACAGAACTGGACAGAGATGAAGCCAGGGCTGAAAGTGAGGCCATTCTGACTCCAGAATCTGTTGTCCCAGTCCTTATACTGTACCGATTGTCTCTGAAACAACCTCACACGTACGCACATGTGTGTGGAGGAGGGTTTTACACCCTAGGCGTGAAGGCAGACTCGGCACTACGACTCCAACCCCACAGGCTGTAAAAGGAAAAAACTGATGAACGAGATTACATGAAAATAAAAATATTCTGCCGGGGTGGGGGGTGGGGGGGGGAGGCAGCGCAAAAAACATAGACAAAGACAAATGACAAAGCACAGAACTATTTGGAACATAAATCATAGACAGAAGGCTAATTTCATTAATAGATAAAGAATGCCTATAAATCAGTAAGAAAAGACAGATTCAACAAAGCCAAATGGACTGTCCACTAATATTTTTTAAAAAAATCAAAGTAGTTCACAAACACATTAAAATATACTAAACTTGACTCATGTAAGAGAAATGCAGACTAAACGTATTAGGATTGGTGAACACAAAACGTTTTCTTATAACGCATCGGTGAGGCTAGGAGAACAGAGGCACTCTCATAAATTACTAATGGAGAATAAATGGATACATCCGCTCTGAAGACAATCTGGCACTATCCATCAAAATTATAAATGTACTTACCCTCTGACCCCAAATTCCAGTTCCAGGATTTTATCCTGTAGATAAAACTCCTATGTGTGCACAATGACGCCTGTAGCAAGGCCATCTTCGAAGCAATATTTGTACTAGCAAAAGTCTGAGGACAATCTAAACACCCAGCAAAAGGAGACCAATGAAATAAATTAGGGCATCTCTCTCAAATGGCCTATTATTTAGCCACAAAAGGGAAGAGGAAGCTCTTCATGTATTGATATGGAACAAGCTCCAAAGAATACTGCTAAGCAAACAAAGCAAATTAAAAATGGCGAGCAGAGTACACTATCACAAACGCAAAAACAAATGGTAGAGCGTTTGCCCGTACACTTATCTATGCCCCTGGGAAGGTACACAGGACACTGGCAGCAGCAGTTGCTTTCGGGAAGAGTGGGGAAGATGCAAGGTTAGGAGAGAGAATTCCTAAACTTGGGTCTTATGAATTTAATAATAGGTGCTCATATTACCCATTCAAAAAATAAGTTAGATATATTTATATGTGTACATTTATAAACATATGTATAGATATCTAACACACAAATTATTGTACACTTTACATATAAACACATAAATTACATGCACGTACACATATATACATGAATTGGTGTATACCCTATACAAATCAAGATCAAGCCTTGCAGCCAGCAGGCTAGTGGGAGAAGCTACAAAAGAACATCCAGGAGCACCCCATGAAACCAGTCTAGCCCAGGGGTTAGGACAGCTGCTCGAGATGGGGCTCCCCTCCCTACTCAAGCTGTGTGACCTGGGGCAAGTTAGGGCACCACCCACACAAGGCCTCAGTTTCCTCCTCCTTAAAACGGGACGCTAATCCTTCCCTCCTGCTGAGGTTTTGGAGGGGGGTGGGGGTGTGTCAGTGAATGAATACATGTAAAGCCCTCAGACCAGTGCCTGGCGCTCAATAAAAGTATGCAAATGTTTGTTAAATTAAGTTTACTTGGTTGGTCAGGGATGACATCTCTGAAAAGTGCCATCTCAGATGTGATCAGAAAGATCATCGGGGATTAGACATGGGAAAGGGAAGCAGAGGGAAGCAGAATATGCCACTTAGAAGGGAGAGCACATGCAATGGTTGGGGGACGGGAAACGCACTGCTGCCCCCAAGGAGACAGGTGTAGCCTATGAGGGTGAGGCAGCCAAGAATCGTGGCTAAAGGTTTAAGCACGGTCCGTCAGTCAGGACAGTTTCTCTGCTGGGGGGTGGGGGATGGGCTACAGATGGAGCATTCAGGCAGGGGAATTCCAGGGTTGGACAGGCTTTCCTAGAAAGAGTTCTCTGGCCACTGTCTGGAAGACAGCTGGAGAGAGGCAAAAACCGGGTGACACGTGGAGATTGTTGCAGCGACTCAAGAAGCAATGGTGAGTTTGTGAGCAAAGACGCAGTGGTGCGGACGTTCAAGGGGAGGGAATCGGAAGACAACATGGAGGTGGAATCCATGTGGCTTGTTGACCAGGGTGGGTTGGGTAGGAGGGCAGATGGAACCAGGGCCAATTCCCACAGTTACGACTCGGCCAATCTGGAGAACCATGATGCAACTCAACTCAGCGAGGAGCTCAGACAAAGGAACTGGTGAGGGAGCAGGTAAGATGGCAGGTTAAGTCCCAGACTTGTTGAGATTCAAATGTCTCATGGGTAATCTGCAGTTAGGTACAGGTGCTGGAACTTTAGAGGAAGGACTGGTGTTGGAAATAACAGCTTTGGGAGGTACCAGACAAATTTTTAACACTTAAGAGCTCTGGATGATGGCTAAGGCAGCTGTCACGCAATGGCAATGGCCTCTTTGGTCCAAGCAAGAGACTTCTGAGAAGGTACATTACCTGTGATGCAGGTAAGACCCATGCTTCCTCTCTCCTTCCCTCTCTCCCTACCTCCACTTCTCTTTTTGCTTTCTTCCACCTGTCCTCCTTTCCTTCCTAAAAACATAATGATAGTCCTCATGAGAGGTTTCCTGAAATGCTTCACATAAAGCAAACCATTTGTGATGGGTCCCGGCTTACCAGTAGTGATGCTTTTACCTTTTTCCAATATTCCTGCTGTGAACTCTGAGGACTATGAAGGGCTCCTGGTGGCTAACTGGGCTCAAAACAAACACACCAACAAAACAGCCTCAAAGCCATTTCTGCACGGGGGCATCTCTCACACAAATTGCACTTCGCAGAGAAGCCTCTGCACTAACCTGTCTCCTGGTGCTGAGTTTCTGCTGGCTGAGCCAGCCCTTATAAAGGGTTCCTGGAATCCTATTTCAACCAACAGGACTGAGACTTTCCCCATCCAATTGGGGAAAGCTCTGCACGGCTCTGACCAATGGGAGTGGCTCCATTCTGACCAATCAGGAAGCAGGGGCAGGGACTTCTATCTATATAAGCCAGCTCCTCTGTGGCTCTGAAAACAGATTTTCTACAGAGGATGGAAGATTGTGCTTCCCCCAACTGGAGCAGCAGACCAGGTCTGCCTAGCTGAAGAGAGGCCTGGCCCCAGGGTCAACTGGCCCCAGGGTCACCTAGCCCCACGGTTACCTGGCCTTCGGGCAACCTCATGGCCATGTTGTTGTTCCACAGGAGTGCTGTGTTCACAGGTATGCTGTATTAACAGCAAGCTGTTTGCACTTTCCTTCATCACCGCACCCCAATTTGGCCTTTGAATTGGCACTGGCCTGTGGGTGTACCCCTGAAGACCTCATTTTTCCTAATACCTGTCTCAACAGATGCACTGTTGAGGTGTTTCTTAGCTGAGAGTCTTCAGCAAAACCACCCTCCCCCTTGAAAGTCCAAGGGTTTTACCAGGAGACCTTAGAACTGACTTCTCCAAGAGCGTGCATTTTTCTAGTTAAAAAAAAATCACGCTCAAGCAAGATTTCTGGAACAGTTTAGTCAGGTGAAATCTGGGGCCAGGCCTCAAAAATGCCAATTTTGTTACTCACAAAAATGGCCCTAAACTCTCCCTTTTGGTTTCCTTACCTACGAAATTGGGGTTCTCTGCTGGGTCACCTCCAATTTCCCTCAGGCTCTAAAGTTTTAAGAGTCTAGATAGGAGGGAAGATGGAAATTGGTTTCATGACAAGAATATTTCAACAGTTCAAAACTGCCAATACACATGCAAGCAACTCCATTTTTGAACACTGTCTGACTTCCTGACTAGGCAGTAGGGATATGCCCAGCGTTTGTGCCGTGGCCAGGATCTTTACCTGCAAGGGGGACCCAAACTACAACAATGTGGCGGGTGTTCAGTTTTCAAGTTTCGTGCTTGCCAAAGAAGCCACCTCTTTTTGTGGTCTGCTAAATCCACAGCTGGGACCCGCAGGGACGGGGAAAAAATGGCATTCACGCCACAGAATTATTATTCGATCTGGAACTGTGTAAATTATCCGCCTACCTTTCTAAAACAGAAAATAGAAAGTTCAGTCTACCAAGAAATGGACAATGTCTTTTCCTATTTGTAGCGATTTACGTGACTTGTGAGAGAGCAAGGAAGAGACATGGACCAGGAGACGTAACACTAGGAACAGACTCCCGACTTCCCTCTCCGACAGAGGTCAAGGGATTGTCTCTGAATTCAGTTATGACAGCAATGGCCGCAGACATCACAAACAGGCAGGAGGGATTTTCATCCAAAGCTCAGTGTATCGAGGAGGAGATGGCCAGTTTTTATTTTTGAAAAAAAACATTTTTATCATATCTTTCAAAATGTAATTTCCCTAGAATCTGTGTACTTTTAGTAAAAAGCAACATATGTCAGAGCTTAATTGACTTAAAATATTGTATCTTAAAAGATATCGTGTAATGTGCCCTTACAAATCGAAGCTGGATTAGATTAGTTTGAAATACATTATTCTTAAAAATTTCAGTTGACATTTGATTTCGGCAATATGCTTTTGGTAATTACATAAAGGAGAATATTAGGTATCTTCCAACATTTATGGCATATTTACTGTTAATAACACAGCAATATGGAAATTAGATATCTAATTTACTAGAAACCAGATATCATTTACTAGTGTTTTGAGGAGATAGAGGGGGAAAATTCAGAAATAGTCTTCCACATTGCAAATTTATATATATAGTAAAATATACATAAATTGTTTGTTATACCCAAGATCACTCAAAATAAGAGAAAGGACAAATTACACTGGAAACTGAGATAGCTATTTCACCTGTTATTTTCACAAATGAAAAAAAAAAAAGGCTGATGACTATTCACGCAGCTTGGGAGAGCTGTAAACTGGTAACTTAAAGGGCAATTTGACAGGATCAATCACAATGACAGGCTTTATTTCGGGCGGTAGCAATTCTACTTCTAGGATTTCTTTCCTTTAGATGGGCAAAATAATGAAACAAAAAGCTATTCCCTGCATCACTGTCTGTCCCAGAAAAAAAAAACAGAAACAGTCTAAACGTCTATCGGTAAATGTCTATAACTATTAGTAAGTCATAGTACCCTAACACAGTGCAGCCTTCACAAAGAAAGAAGCTTGCCCGACATTGATAAGCACTAAATTCCAAAATGTATTTAAGTGAGCAGCACATGGGCAGAACACGTTTGCCTCCCTCAGTGAAAACAGGGAGAAAGGAATACATACATATCTGTCTGCTTACAGGTACGTTACATATGCCGATATATACATGTTGAATTCTGAGCCCTGTGAATGTGTTACCTATCGAGAAATAAATTCACCAATATAAACAATAATAGATTGTTCACTGCAAAGCAATAAATACATACTCATATGCATGGCTGCTTAAGAAGAACTTAAGGACCCTGTTTTTTTAAACACCGAAACACTGAGGTCAAGACCGATTTCTAAAAGAATAAAAATGAGGTGCTCTCTCTCTTTCCGTTCTTATAAAATAATAAATGACATATAACAGTTTGGAGGAAAACCAATTAAAAGGACATAAATCATCATTAACCCCTTCCCCAGATGAATGGCAGAGAGACACATGTTCTAATTAACACCGAGTAACATTGTGTTAAGAGCAGTTTGCAATGGAGATGAACAGATGGCAAACAAGTGATGAGGCAGTGAGGCGTAAGAAAGAAAACTTGATCTGACACGGAAAACTTCAAGCCACCAGAAGAAGTCGAACCTAAGTGAAAATTCTCCGAAAACAGGGATGCGCTCCCCTATTCCACGTTCTCTGGCTCTTCAGTGCATCCAGTTTTGCTGCTGTGTTTGGTCCCCACAAGGCAAATGATGTTCCACTTTCGCAGATGAAAACACTCCCACACACCAACCACGCCGCCACCTTTTTACAACAGAAAGATTTCCTATCCCCGGGCCATGAATGGCTCAGTTATTGCAAGCCAACCTAGCACTGCGGTTCAACAAAAGGTTTTGGACATCATCTTGGAGCTGATGTAACAAGACCTGACCTGGAGGTTTATGCTTTAACAACCACTTCTTTTCTTTCCTTTGAAACAGATTTATGATGGGAGGCAGAGAAAGGGACAAAGATCCCAGGACCCAGGAAACCCTCTCGGGACCTGCAGAGCAGGGACGGAGGGAGTCGTGCGTCTCTGCCTTCTGCTTGTTCAAGTGCAGGGGAAGGCATCACCTCCCCGTTCTCAAGTTCATCCCATTCTTGTCGCCTTTTCTGGAAAACAAGGTTGCCACATGCAGTGGCAGTTCCGTCAGCTGAACACTCAGCAGAGCATCAGGGACTGACCCCACATGTGGGAGCCTTCAGCACAGCTGACAGATACTATTTCTCTCTGTCCCCGTTGACCCAGGCTGGGGAGACAGCACATTTCAGACAGGATGCCCTCCCAAAAGCGTGATGCAACCTCGGAAAAAAAAATCTGTTCGTGATCCAAAACCAGAATCCGGTTTCTGCCAATTCAGAGACCAGGGGCTAAAACACTGTCCTCACAGAAGTTATGTTGAATTGACACGTATTTAACATCAACCGACGCTTCATACTCTTGTGTCTTTGTTTTACTTATATACCACGATTTAAATGTACGTTTTGGAGTGAACAACAGTTGGATAAAAACACACAACTCTGAGGAAACATCAGATACAGTTCTTGCTCTCCGTGCAAAAAGCAGAAAAGTTTTTTGTTTGATTGATTTTGGAACTCCAAATAACAACTCAAAGAAAAAAGGCAGATAGAGGGCTAATCAGATTATGCTTAGCTATAGCAACAACATTTAAGGCTAAAAATTGTAAGTAAAAACAATCGGTGCAATCTGAATTTTTGGACTTAAACTGACACTTCAATTGATGTGTTTGAGGGGAATATGTATATTATATACACATATATACATACACGGATTTATGTATACATATTATACAAAGCAGATGGTTTCTACTGAACAGTATTTGAAGTATTAGGATTCAAACTCAATTCCACTCTGTCTGAGACAACAGACCCCTCTGGTTTGAGGATGTTTTTAAATATAAAAACTAATTACTCTATCTCACTGCCTATAAATTCAATTTCTATTTCTGAGACTATGTCTGTTGAACGTCTCTCAGTAGCCCCTTTGCCTGATGCAAACTGCCTGATGTTTACAGCCTCGTCTCAACTCACAGGAAAGACAGGGATCAAACACAAATATGCTTCCTAATCTTTTAGGAGGATTTGTTGATGCAGAAACATTTCCATAATGCTACATGTAGAAAAAAATGAAGTCCATTTTCCATGAAAGGATGGTCCTTTTTACGTGGCAAATTTTACAGACAAAAAGTAGAGAGTATAAATCGGATGCATGAGGAGCAAGGTTAAAGCCAATGTCAGAGTGCTTTGTCTTGGCTAGATTTTCCCACAAAACCAACAACTAACACACATGGAGAACCCACCAAGAGGACTTGGCAGACCAACAGCCAGATTTTGCATTGAGTCCACCTACTAAGAGCTACCAAGTCCACCTACTAAGAGCTACCAAGGCCGTCCTCATCGATCCCGGAGTACAGAGGTCCAATGTACGATAAACACTCTCCCTTCTAAACCTCACCAACTGACTCCTTAAAAAGAGTCCTTCACAAACATGTCAAGGAAAGCAAGAAAATTAACAACTACAATTTACGCCTACCAGCAGGGGTGGTGAAGGTCAAAAGCAAACCAAAGTAAATTGACAGTGATAAAGAATTAAAACAGCCTACGGTTATTAAAAAACAAGCCTTCAGTCCCTTTCTGTGCTCTCGGTGTCAGGTACGTGAGCCTGTCTGAAGGACTCCAGAAAGTTCCTCCCCCAAAATCTGCCCTTAGATTCTCAGCTCAGCCACCAATTAGCTGTCCAACCTCTGCCAGTCTCTCTAGACCTTATTTTTCTTATCTATGAAATGAGAGAGTTGAACAAGGCGATTCGGAGGCCCCTTTCAGCTCCAACTGTCCATGGTTCATGATCAAAGACTGTGGCCACCCCCTGACTCTGACTGCACCCCCCCACCCCACATCTCAAAGCGTTGCCTGGCTCATCTCTTTCACGCTCTGTCTACACCGTGTTACCAGCAGGCGATGGAGGCAGACAAAGACGAGATCTTTCTCAGACCTTCCTGATCGAGATGCTTTCTGTTTCTTGGTTTGATAAGCATCTCAGATCAAATGAATAGTAAGAAGATAAAAGGATGCACTAAGATTACTGAGGTGATACACCACAAAGAGGAAGAAAAACACATTTGTGCGGAGGAAAAAGGCCACTTTGGGAGACTCCTTGGACATGTTTTTCCAAGAAAAGGGGTCTAGAAAGCCATCAGCATGCTTGAGTTCCTCAGTCCCCCTTCCTGAAGCTCTGATTCTTGTTTTCTCACCTCCCTCAAAAGGTCAGGAAAGATGGAGAGACATTTCCCCTGCCTTCTGATTGGGCCCGATTTGGATCATTGCTTCATGCCTCGAATTTCATACCCTGATTTCTGAGATGCTGGTACACCTCCATCAAGGCCCATCGACCATGGGAGCTGACCTTTTATACGGGCATTTGAAATAACACTTTCCCACCCTGGATGTCCACAAAGGTCAGTATTTGAATTCTTCCCACCCTTATTTTTGAAGGAATACAGTTTTCCTGCCGCATGTCAGGGAAGGCACCATGTGTTGACTCTGCCGTAAGCCCCGCCTTCCTCTAAAAAAAGAAACTTTCAGGCACTTGGATGAGTCCAGGTCTTTTGTCAACCTATCTGGTAAACCTAAATAAAAAGCTGAAATTTTTAAACAGAAAATTCTAAGTCTGGCTCTACCCACAAGGTCAAGAATGTAGTCCTGCTACTATTACAGTCTAGGACACAAACCCTCGTTCACCAACACACTTAGGAACAGACAGATTCTACCTTCATCATTCCATGTGTGGTCCCTGGGGAAGCATTTGTGTGGCTACCACAGTACACACATTTGCTACTTCGCTCCAATATCCTTTTATATGCAAAAATCTGGAAATAGTTTTTGCTGGCCACATTTGGGTGAACTGAAGGCCACTGAGTGACTGAAGCCATGTTAAATCATGTTAGATTTCATTAAAACACATGCAACATCAACAAGACCTTTCACCCCTGCCACACCTTCTCCCAAGCACAGCCAACCGCCAGCAGCACTGTCTTTGCGGTCCCCTCCTCGACAGCCCTGGACCCATCGGGAGCCAGGGGACGGCAGAGAACTTGGACCTATCTTTCCATTTGGTGCGAAGCGTGAGCCAGCCCCAAGGCCCCTCTTAAACGCACTTGGAGAATGCCCGAGTTCCAGGACTAAAGGAGTTTCATTGTTGGAAAATAAAGGACTTGCTTAAGTAGTTTCATGTGTAAACAGCCCAGCTCCGAGGAGGAGCGGCGTGCCCACTCCATTATGTGTCATTTTCTTTTTTATTGTTTGCAGTTTCCAGTTTAGGCTTTATCCAATTATCTATCTATTGTCTGGCAGGCCTGCACAGGGCATTCAAGTTACAGGAAATGCTGCTGTGATCGCAGCCCCAGAGCAAACCCCACAGCAGATGGTGCCATATCCATGAGGGGTGGGCGAGCGCCAGAGGGCTGGGCTCTGAAGGAGAGGCCGCCTGGCAAAGTAACCTGGCGTCAAGTTCAACTGCAAAGTTACTTCTGACCGATTTGCATGGGTCTGTGTTTAAGTGTAGGAAGGGGAGTTAAAATAGACTAGGAGTAGGTATGGGGGCGGGGGAGTGACGCTTTTGAAAGCTGCCTGGGTGACAGCCTACACCTGCCCTAGAAAAGAGTTGGGGGCACAGAGGTATACACTGTCACCATGAAGGTGACACACTGCCGTGGACAGCCAGGTTCTGCCTAAATGCTCACAGAGGCCCTCCAAGAGGTGATTTGGGCAACTCTGGGACAGACAGATGGACGTCTGGGTGGGTAGGAAGGACTGAGGTCGGCTCAGGACCTCTGCAGCTGTCTCGGGGGAAGGGGCCCGGCTGAGAGGCACAGACACCTGGGTCTGCACTTCACGGTCAGCAGAGGCCTTACAACCTAAGTCAGAGCCTTTCACTCCCCAACGCGTAATTCGCCACTGGCTCCTATCACACACAAAACAAAATCCGAAACCTTTGCAAGGGTCCATGAGCACCCCGCCCCTCGAAGTTCTCGATGGAGACAGGACTGCCCCAGGGGCATTTGGGGAAACCTTGGGGACCATTTGGGTAGTCACTTGATAAGCGGGGATCATTAGTGGCATGTAGAGGGGGGAAACCACAAATGCATGGGATGGTCCAGCACAAGTAAGAAATATCCCAAGTCCCCCATGACTGTCCAAAGCTCACCAGACATTCCTTCAGGTAAAAAACCTAATGCCATTTTACCAGTCAGCACAAAGTGTTTTCTCTGCGATTTTCATAAAGACCGAGTTTCTAGGGATGCACTAGGGAATGCAGTGCTCTGTTTCTGCTAAGAAGCATTCACCCCTTCAGCACCATCACATCACTAAAGGTGACACAGACTGCCCTTGAGTCCCCAGGAGAACCCACGCACAGCCATCTGCCTTCATCGCTGCCATGTGGCCAGCGATCCCACCTGGGGGTGCGAACCTGACCACATCGCTAGGACTCCCACCCAGTATCAACTCTGATAGGCTGAGACACTCTCTTTATTATGTAAACTCTTTTTTGCAGTGTTCCTTTTACAAGTCGGTTAAGGCATCATACTGATGGTTTGTGATGATGGAGGAAGGTAGCCTGCATTTCCTACAAATTTCATTGCAGGAGAGTAAAGGGAGTGTTACTAAAGCTCTATTAGAAGAAGCGAGCTTTGGGCCCGGCCAGGGCTACTCCCGTCACCCACTGCCCACCCCCCCACCTCCGAGCCACCCCGTGGCTCGCCTATTCATGCGCGGCTCCTGTGTGTCCCTCTCTGACTTCACACAGCCACCTTCCTTCTTCCCGTTCACGGCCCCTACCCTCTGTTGTCTTTCTACAGAACCTATCACTGCCCAGCACTAAATATTTTATTAATTTTATCAAATTTATTCGGGTGACATTGGTTAATATGATGATATAGGTTTCAAGTGTGCAGTTCTCTAATGCATCCTCTGTATACTGCATTGTGTGCCCGCCCGCCAAGGTCAAGTTTCCTTCCATCTCGACATGCAGGACCCTCCTTACCCACTTGTACCTCCCTCCCCCTCTGGTAACCACCATCCTGTTGTCTGTGTCTGTGAGGGTTTTGTTTGTTTGTTTGTCTTCCTAACATGAAACAGTATACTTAATTGTTTATGGACTTTCTCTGCTACTAGAGTTAAGCTCTGTGAGACCAAGGACGTGCCCTGTCTTGTTGCCTAGCACTGGGAAGAGTGCCTGCCGCGTAAAAGGCACTTAATAACTTTTGCTGACAAACAGAGAAACAAACAAACAAAGTTTGATCTTCAAGGGCTCAGCTTCCCTGGGAACCTGCAAACCCTCCCATGACTGCTGCTAAAAATGTGTTCTTTCTTCCACCAATCACGTTCCTCACGCTGTGCCCCCTGCCTGGCGGAAGGGCCGGGAGAGGGAAAGGAGCCACGAAAAGGAGGGAAGTGACTTGGTTCAGGATAAGGCGCCGCGCTGGAACTTGATAACGCGACTCTAAAAGGGAAGCCCAAACAGCCAAACACGGCCAGGGCACACCTGAAGAAAAGAAGCCGCGGCAAAGGACTTACTCTACTGGATGTCAAGCCTTCGAAGGCTCTAAACAGTAAGGCACAGTGTCCCTGGCGGAGGCCCAGAGGCCAGGGGAAGAGAAGAGAGCGACCATGGTCAGGCCCCACACACACAGCACCTACTTTTTGAAAATTTGAGCTGCACAGCATGAGAAAAAAGATGTCCCCCCCCCCCCGGAAATGGGGCCTAGTTGATTGGACATCTGTATGGGAATGAAGAGAACTTTCATTCCCACACATTGACTGCAGGTGCATTAGATAAATGTAAGCGTGAATGGCAAACCAATAAAACTTTTAGGAGCTAATATTAGAGAAGATCTTCCTGACGTTGAGATACGAGAAACTTTTAGGCAAGACACATACGCATGAACCATAAAGGAAGAGTGATAAATAAAAGCTACATTAAAATTAAGAGGCTTCCTTCCATCCACACAGTGAAAAGGCAAGTCACAGATGCGAAGGTATCTGCAACACCCATGACTTGAGGAGTTCAACCCAAGACATGGAAGAACACCTACAAATCTGAAAGGAGAACTTAGGCAACACAGTTCAAAAATGAGCCAGGCATTAAATGGGAAAGTCACAAGAGAGATGATCACTAAACATACGAAAAGCAACAGTAACCAACTGTTGGTAATAAGAGAAGTGCAAAAAAAGACAAAAATATGCATCAACGTGCCACCATTACGAATACATCAGAATGGCTAAAATGAAGAGACTGGGACCTGGCCAGGTAGCTCAGTCGGTTAGAGTGTCGTCCCCATACACCAAGGTTGTGGGTTCAATCCCCAGTCAGGGCACATACAGGAATCAACCAATGAATGCATAAATAAGTGGAACAACACATCAACGTTTCTCTCTCTCTCAAGTCAATAAATGAAAAAGTTTTAAAAAGAGATAAAATTCTAAGTTTGGAGTTTATGCAAACTATCAGGAACTCGCATACACACCTGATGGGAGTGTAGATTCATCCCACCGTTTTGGAAAACTGATTGGCATTAACTAGATCAACAACAACCCCACTACTTGGGGTGAACCCAACAGAACGGGGCACGCGCACACAATGGAGTATCAGTCAGCTTTGAAAAGGAAGTTTGGCCACGCACCACAGCATGGGAACCTCGAAGGCATGGTGATGAGTGACACAAGCAAGACACAAATGTGACCCCACTTACACGAGGGGCCTCGAGCAGTCGGAGTCACAGAGACAGAAGCAGGACGGCAGGGGCCGGGGCCGGGGCCGGGGCCGGGGAGGGGAGACTGGGGAGTCAGTGCTCAGTGGGGACAGGGTTTCTGTTTGGGAAAACGAAAAAAAAGTTCTGGAGACGGGTGGTTATGTGAACGCACTTAATGTGACTAACATGTACAGTTTAAAATGGTTAAAACAGCAAAATTTTAGTCTTTTATATATGTATGTACATATATAATTTCCCACAATTTTAAAAACTATTTTAAAATTAAAAAAAAATGACAGCAATTGTTACTGTAAGGGACATCCACAAACCAGAGAGGTTCATGGTAACGTTCAGAAGAGGGAAGACAGCATGTCCGCCATAGGCTCCTGGTTGTTTGTCTGGCTGTTGGCAGTTGTTATTTTTTGATCACTCTATCGGATACTCAGTAACAATTTCCCTAAGTTATTTAATTTTCCAACATAAATAAATACCAATAAGGATATCTAATGGTGAAGAGTGCACTCAAATTAGTCCAGAGCAGTGACGACCATTGTCAGATTCACTATCAATACTAACCACATATTCTGTTTGTGGTGTGACGTGGCCCATCACCTCATTAGGTAAAATGAGCTTAATGCCAATCAGGGAAGTCAAAGATGAGAGTTGATTAAAAGGGCATTAATAGTATCTGACAACTCACTTCACGTGGGGCTGTTCTCCCAAGTTTTTGACAGGTATATGTAGGAAAGTTAAGCCACGGCTCAGCCTTTGTGATGCTTAGGGTGAAATTCTGATTATCTTTAAAATTCCAGCCCATGAGATGCAGCTAGTAGTTGTTTCTCTTATGTGTCACAGGGTCAGAATTTACCCTGGAAGTTCATCAAAATTGCTTCCAATCTACAAAAACCCAGCTATGCATGCAACAGCCCACAATGGGACCTTGGAAAGGATCGGCCCTGCCACTCGCATTAGCCCATGGTTTAAGCAATAAGGAAGGTGACTTCACTCACTTTTCTTTTCTTCCTCCCGAGTGGATGTCCAATTTGTAACGCATGTGAATGGAATGGAAATCTTTTCAAGGTCGGCTTTAACATACATCTAAATAACATTTCAAATGTCACTGCAGAAACACCACGCTGGCAGTATGACCTTCCGTAATCTATTAATGACGCCCGGGAAAGGCACTGAATCTTTGTGATCATCAACAGTAACATCATGAATGTCAGAACACAGGCCCCGGCTCACAGAAAAAAATGCTTAATAAATGGCAGTAAAAAACACAATAACAGCGAGAGTCCAATGTGCATGGTCCATGTAAGCTAAATGTATTACCCCGTTTTAGCCGAGCAGATTTTAGAACAGTCAATGATTCCATTCCATTTTGTAAATTACCAAGCTGCACCAATTCAAAAGTTCTGAAACTCAATTCCCAGGCATTTGGCGTTTGTTCCTGGGATTTCCACTGCTTTAGAGGATCCAGCTTTAATGGGCTCTTTCTGAGAAATCCTCCATCAATTCTGAGAAGTACTTTTATTGAACGCTCCATTTAACTTCATTTTGCAATTAATGAAACTTTCAAGACATATTTCCTCTCCACTTTTTTTTTTCTTTTTAATTCTAGTTCTTTATTTCTTGCCTTTGGGTAATTAGGAGCAGAAATCTACTCCCACTAGGAACTAAAGGCAATAAATATGACAACAAAGACACCGAATGCCAAAACAAATGTAATTTGCGGAGTTCTGAAAAGCCCATCTCTCAGAATTAAAAACACTCCATGTCACTGTTACAGGTCTTCGGTCCCTAGCTATCAAACGGATCACTTTCTGATTTCAGTGAAATTCAACCAATAGTAAAGCTTTTCGAGTCTTTAGTCTCCCTGGACGAGAATACTTAACCTTTCCTCATCTGGGAGCTAGACTCCTCCTGCCCACGCAACTCGACCAGTTCTGTAATAAAACAAACCACCAATCTAGCTGTTTATTTTCTTGGCCTAAAAATGTTTGCGTGGTTAACTGAGTTCAAATGTACTGGATCTGCTCTTCTTCTTTTTAAGTTTTAAACAAATAATCACCGGACAGAATCGGCCAGGAACAATCTCCTACTGGTGAGATACACATCCCAACCTGGAAACATGACAGCAAAGGATGCCATCTACAGAGACCTGTGGTCTCTCCAAGTCCCTTTTCACTGCATCGTGAAAAAGTGATCTGACCCCTTTTCCAGTCACCCAGTGCATAGCCCGAGAATTTCCAGCTTGGTCATATTCCTGGGAAGTCACAGGCCCCTTTGGTATTGGACAAAACGATAGGCTTGGTTCCGAGGAAGCAAAGATTCATTCAAATGTGAGAATAAACGGCTCCCACAGGAGTCTCGGCACTTCCTAGTTTTAGGTAGATCAAGAGCACTAATTCTAAAATAAACTTGGCCTTTGTTTCCTATTCCAATGGAAAATCTGACTTCAGACTCTGCGGCGACAGAAGAGAAGCCCGACTTTTCTGGGCAACCAGGATCCAGTTTTTGTCACCAATGACCGCAGAAGGTCAACAAGAGGGACACCCGTGTGCCGCTGAATGCTCGGAAATGTGAGGCCGGCGGCCCTGGCTTGGAAGCACCTGGGGGCTTTGCAAAAATACTGAGTCCTGAGCTCCACCCTCCACCCCCGTATGTTCTCAGTAAATCCGTCTGAGGTGTGGCCGGGTACTGGGGCTTTTAAATGTTCCCAGGGTGATTTCAATGTGCAGCGGCCAAGGTTGGAAACCCCTGTGTCATCATCTGTACGGGCTGCTAGAATGGAACATCAGAGGCTGCATGGCTTACAAACAACAGAAACTTGTCACTGCTCTGGAGGCCATGGAGTCCAAGATCAGGGAGCCCGCAGGTTCGATGTTTCTGGACATTTTCTGTGTCCTCACCTATTTGGAGCCCAGAGGCTTCTCTCTCGGAACCTTGTTAATAAGGGCACTAATCCCATTCACGAGGGCTCCACCCTCATGACCATCTCACTTCCCAAGGCCCCGCCTCCAAATGTGATCACATGGGGGGTTAGGATTTAACATACAAATCTGGCCGGGGATGGGATGCGGCGGGGAACACAGTCTGTAGCGGCCTAAAAGTTGGTCAGGATGCCTCTATTCCATTTTAAGGAAAGGGCCGGTGGGGGCTCCCTCTGGACGTGGAATGCACTGAAGGCCCCTGAGGGAGAGGAATGAGGCTGGGCTGAGCTGAGGGGTAGCAGCTGCTCCTAGTAACGAGGGACCAGACAGTCAGCCACGGCTTTCTCTCCAAGAGGAAGCCTACAGATCCCCCAAACATCCTGCAGGGACCCAAATGTCACCCTGGTCACAGTATCCCCTATTTGAGGGCCCCACAAGTAAATATTCCCAGGATCTGGGTTGTCCCAAAGGTGTCCAGACTCTTCTTCGCAAGGGTCACTCTCAACAAGGCAGGTTCTGCCAGGAGGCCCCGGGCTGGCTGCATGATGGCTCAACCCGAGTCTGGACCACAGGCAGCCTCTCCAACACCTAGCGCGGGGCCCCCAGTGCACAAAGGGGGCTTCAAACAAGTTCACTATTTTAAAATTTAAAAGACAAGGGAGGTCCCTTCAAATCCATGACTCAAGAGCCCAAAATTCCAGGGCAGAGAACTCTGCTACCCTAGTTAAAGCATCTTATTTTCACATGACACGGAGACACCCTGAAGAAATGTTTGGTCACAGTGGGTTCTGGGTTGAGGGTGGGCAAAATGTGGGGTTTGACTCAAAATCGTCCTCCCCAAGCCCTGGCTGGGGTGGCTCAGTGAATTGAGTGCCGGCCTACGAACCAAAGGGTCGCCAGTTGGATTCCCAGCCGGGGCACATGCCTGGCTTGCTGGCCAAGTCAGGTCCCTAGTGCAAGGCGTGCGAGAGGCAACCACACCTTGATGCTTCTCTCCCTCTCTCCCTCCTCTCCTTCTCCCTCTCTTACTCCCTCCCTTCTCCTCTAAATAAATAAATAAAATCTAAAACAAAAAAACACAACAACAAAAAAACACAAAAACTGTCCTCCCCTGGGACTGTCAGGTGTAGGCAGCTCTGGCTGCAGACTAGGGGGGTCTAGAGGTCACAGGGCTGGCCCCCACCCAGCTCCACTCCAGTGTGAGTAGACACAGGAAAATGAGCACTGGCTGCAGAGCATCCACCCCCAAGGCATGGGGGTCTCCCAAGCCTCGCTTCCCACCTGGCTCCCCTCCAGTGCTGACCAGGCCTGCTCACCCTCAGTGACACCACCCATGGGACCCAAAAGGGCTCACAGGCAGTCACTGGAAAACAGAGGCTGGAACAAGGATTCTGTACAAATGGAAAAACAAAGATCATTGGGGGAACTTCTGGCTGCTCCCAGAGCTGTATGTTCTCTGCTCCGCAGGGCACGAGTCAAAGCCGGGGGTGGGGGGGTGGTTGCTGTTCCCTGCTGGGGATGTGGCTGGGAACAGACTCCTCAGGTGGGCTCTGCCTTTGCTGCACGTTCCCTCTCTGGCTGACCTCTGGACAAGGGCTCCAGGAGGGGCCCTTGCAGGTCTGCTGATATCGCCCGGAGGATGCAGGGTCTTAATTGGAGCTGCATCTGGGCAGGGTGGCAGCTGGAGACTGCACCCTCCCCACAGTCCTGTGAAGGGGGAAGGTGGGCAAGTACGGGATGGGGGACTGCTGGTCAGGTGCCAGGCAGGAGAGGTGTTCACGGGGCTGGTGTGGGCCACAGACTGAACACGTGTCTGCCATGTGCTACAGGAACGGAATCCTCAGCTTGGGTTTCAAAAGCAGGCTCTTCGTGTAGGGCCAAGACCATGAGGTGAAGGTGGGGCGGGTTCACACGGAAGGCGAACATGTGTGTGTGGGGGGGGCGGGGGGTCTCTGCCTCTCAGCCTGGGTTTGGAGGAAGACACTGGGGGCACACTCACTGAACTTTACTTAGCGAGTATGTCTCTGTGTTCTCTGCCTTCTGTTGGCAACCTAAACTTGGGAGCACTGAAAGGATCTGATGGGCATGTGGGAAGGTGCAGTGGCAGGGGGGCCTGGCTTTACCAGGGCAGGGAGGCCCGTCTACTCTGCACGTACCCGGACTGCATCCTGAAAGGGCCACCTGGGGAACTCTGACCGCCTGACAGCTGTTTGAGAATGGCAATCTGGAAGAGCAAAACCTGCCGGGAGCAGCCGTGCTACCTGCGTGTAAAAGTGAGAGCACAACACAGCAGCCACTCCTGCTGCTCCGCTCACTGTCCTCTGAGTTGCTGTGATTACCAAGGAATTGATTTCACTGAATCAGATATGAACTGAGAACCTTCTACACAGCCCAGGGGGGTGGGGGGTGATAGAGACACAGACAAATAATTGTGGTGCAAACCTATTGTACTTCATATAAACAGAAAGAGAACATAAACAAAGGAGAGGTTAATTTTGATTGAAGGGGAAACAGGATTCAACAAAGTGGAGCTGAACACAGCTGGAGCATGAGATTGGGTCAGCGGGGGTGGAGAGAGAGAGAGGGAGAGACAGGCGTGGTGGCAGCCCAGGGCGTCAGCCCAAAGGACCCTGTGCACCAAGGTAAAGAGTTAGGATTTGGCTGACATCGGGCCAGACGCCCTGATCGACCACCCCCTGCCCTAGTGCTGACCAATCAGTAGAGGCCATGACCCTAACTCCCGGAGTCTCCGCGAGGAATGATCTCCCCTCCTTTACCACCCATCCCTTGAAACCCGTCAGGGAGCCACGTCTTTGAGCATCAGCTCACCTGTCTCCAGGCACGGCTGCTTTCTAAAAATAAACCTTATTTTCTTTTGCAAAAGAAATATTAGGACTTGGGGACATTTGGGAGTGAAAGGCGGAATGAGAAAGGAGAGGTTGGAGATGGCACGGAATCACGGGAAGAGGGTCAGCACTTCCTTAGCACCAAAACTCTGCCAGGCACGGTGGACCTCAGGAAACCCTCCGAGTCAAGGTTATATTCCCATTGTAGACCTGGGCCTCCCGACTGCCTCTTCAATAGGGAGACCCATTCAAAGCTCACCCTATCAGCTCTAACAGAGCTGAAGCACAGCAGGTCTCTAAAGCGGGGTTCCAGGGGCATGGCACATTCCACAGCAACTCTCTTCCTAAACCTCGTCTGCAAACACCTGTTTTCCCCTTGTGGTAGCTCTTCTCCTCGCTCCCCTTCTTCCTTCTCTCCTGCCCCAACAGCTCCAGGGCACCGCTTCTTACTCATAGCAACTCACGGCTTTTCTGGTTTCCCCATCCATCATTCAAGTTAGCAAGGCAAAGGGCCCTCTTCAGGAGCCCACCCTTCCTAGAAAGTATCAGAACTCTTTAGGCTAATAATTATATAGTCTTGCCCGGTCACATACTAAGAAGGAAATGGAAGCTCAGAGAAAGTAAGGATTTCTCAAGGTCTAGAACAGGCGTTTTAGGGAGTTATGGCATTGCCGAAGAGAAGGGAACGGTTTGAAACAGGTGCTCAAGGAGAGGAAGACCAAGTACAGGGCATTTGGAAAAGGCAAAACTCCATGGACAGAGAAGAATCAGAGGCTGGCAGAGGCTAGAAACTGTTCTGGGCCCTGATTACGGCGGCGGTATAGTCTACACATCTGTCAAGACTCACAGTCCGTGGATCCTACTGTATGTCAATTTAAAAATAAATGCCAAAAAAATGGCAGGGAGACTGGCTGAGAGATTATACGATAGTCAAGAAGTAATGAGAAGCTAAGTTCCAGCAACAGTGAGATTAAATGTTTAAAAAGAGGGGCGACCTCTTAGGTGAGAGAGATTCCGGAGGTACAGTGCAGATGTGTCGGGTGTGCATGCGAAGAAGCAATCACGGACGGCGGGCAGTGGATTTTTCGAGTTGGAAGGGACCTTAACGGAGCATCCAGGAAAGTTGTGTCTCGCCAATGAGGAAAGTGAGTTGCAGATGATTTCAGGGTTTGGGCTTTGTCTGGCTGGACGGTGATATCATTAACCAGACACAGAACAGCCAGCTCTGGAGAAAGTAGATGAGTTCACTTTTGGATATTTTGAATTTGGAACATTTATGTCACCGAGATTTCTTTTTTTAGGTTTCAGGAATTTGAAAACAAAATGGTTAGGTTTTGGCATAAAAAAAAAAAAAGCAGTATCTTTCCCCAAATACTGTTTCACTGCAGCTACAGTAAAAAAGAGCTCACGGCTATCGAGTCCTGCGTGACGACGACACCTCAGATTGTCTGAGTTTGTGTGCGTGTGACTGACAGTCACGAGCATCGAAAATGAGGGCACTGATCCAACTAAGATGTCAGGCACATTCTTCATGAATGTGTGTGCCACTCAGACTGCCATATGCTCATGTAGCAATACAGCAAAGTTTGTTCTCCCTTATCCGTAACATGCAGACCCAACTTTGAAAAACACTTGTTTCCCATCCTTGCTGATGCCAGGGTATAATTCACCGCTCCGTTTGTGCTTTTGTTTTCAGTCACAGCCAGCAAATAACCAAAGGAAAATGAGCACTGTGTTACTACTAGTCAGCCGACAGCAGCCCAGCCCAAGTGTGGTGCTACAGACAGGGCCGAAATCAAGGAGACTTTTGTCACTGCTTCACAGCAGTTTGCAAAATGACTGACAGAACGGCAGGGGAAAGAAGTAGCATTTTCAGCACCCTCACAGCCCCTGGGATATGTAACCGATTTGAAGAACCGGATCCTCAAAGTTACAAGCAAACAAGAAGGCATAATGTTCTTGGCTGTGAAGTTTAAGCACAGAATAACAAAATACAAAGTTAATACCATTTAAAATAACTGCTTCCTGTTTTTTTTTCAGGAGCTGAGTAGGGCGCCTGTGAAGATGGTGAGTCTCAGGCAGAAGCTACAATGTTAAGTGCCTTCAAGCAAAGATCTTTGTTTTGCTCGGTAACGTATCCAGTGCTTTGCACCCTAGCAGGCTTTCAATGTATAACTGTGGAATGAATGAATGAAGCTGGGAGTGAACAAGTCAAAGTGAGAGATGGCGAAGCTACTTTATTTCATTCATTCATTCATTCATTCATTCATTCAGCAAATATCACTGAGCACTTACTAATGCCAGACCATTTTCAGGCACAGTGGTGGATATATAAATGCAGAAGACATGGCTCTGGGCCTCAACACATTTACAACTTAGAAGAGGAAGAACAAAACAGCGAACCTTTGTATATCAAAGCACTATCAGAGAGCATGTCAGGAAGCTTGGAAGGGGGGCACAGAGAAGGTGGAAGGGTGGTACAGAGTTACAGGTCAGCGGGGTCACTCCCAACAGGCCTTCCCCTAGGAGATCTGAGCCTTAAGGGGTGAAGAAGTTTGTAAAGCTGGATGGAATGAGGGTGTTCTGGAATGTAAAAAAAAAAAAAAAAAAGCAGGAAAACGACATCCCCAGAGTGGACAGACAAGATGGTTTTAAGGAATAGCAAATCTTGTGAAGGAGTAGCAGGGGCCGCTGGATGCTGAGAATTCTCAACCAGAGGTGAACTTGAGCATCAGCTTCCTTTGTCCTGTAGGAGAGGATAAGCCTTTTTTTTCTTTGTAAGCAGAAAAGAATTTTACTCCAATCTGTTACACAGTGTAAGGTAAACTGGAGTGAGGAGAAAGCAGAGCAGGTGAATGAAATCACAGAGGCAAGAGCTAGTAAGGGTGGACGCAGCAAGGCTAGGGAGGATTGGGGGGATGGCGGGGCTCACCCTGGGGTGAGCAGCGTCCCTCAAACTGCACCCTATGGTTTGAGCCTGGGTGGTCAGGGGAACGGTGGTGACGTGGTAGGGGGAACTGTTGAATCCCAGGAAGATGTGGGGAGAATGATGAGTTTAGTCTTGAATTAGATGTTTTGATTATGTGTTAAGTTTGAGCTGCCAACAGAAAATCCAGGTGGAAAGGTGGGTCCATCAGGAAATAGTACAGACACAGGACTGGAGTTGCAGAAATACCCACTTGGGAATCATGTGCATAGAGGCGATGCTAAAGCTGTGAAGATGGAAGAGAGACGGAGAGAGAGAGATCAAGGTATACAGTGAGTACTAAAGGACCTTCCAAACCATTTACTCAAAATATCCCCCCAGAGCACGTTTTTCAAAGCGAAAGAGCATTTCCTGAAACTGCGTTTCAACTTGCAATCAAGAAAACACCCCATTCACGAGAAGGGTCACAGCAACAACGCTCTTCAACAAAGCCCCACTGAACTCCAGGGCTGGAAGCCTACTGGAGGGAGACAGCGGGAGGGAGGAGGGAAACACACCCAGGCTTCGGACAGCTCCCCCTGCCCAGGCTGAATCCACGCGCGCGCGGGGGCCCCACTCAGCGAGGGGGAGAAAAGGAACAACGGGCTGTTATAAGCACTTCTGTTTGGTGGAAGGCAATGGAAACAAATAACCTAGTTCATTTAACCTTCAGCCACCACAGACACAAAAACAAGAGGAGATATGAGCGCTGTGTAGGATGCATGTTGCTTTCTTACTCCCACCCTCATCCCCGCCCGCCTCTCTTTCCCAGGTCTTTATCAACACCTTTCAAACGCCTCCCTCGGAGATGCTGATAAGGCGGCTCCCCATCTGCGAACCCCTCCACGGAAGAGAGACGAGTCTCAAGACAGAACCTTCCCACCTTTGCGTGGAACAAAAGCCTGACTTCTGTCCCCGGCACCCACAGCTGTTTTCCACAAAGAGAAAGAACCCCCGCAACCCAACTGTCTCTTTGAAGGTAGCTCTCCTTTTCCTGTGGCCTAATTTAGCTGCAGATTGCAAAGTGCCACAAAAGCAAAAAGTGGGGAAGGTTTTCAAAAGAGTTACTTAGTGAGATGAAGCTGATTTCCTTCCAATATCAAATTCTGGAGGGGCGTCGGCTGGGTTTTCATCCTTCTTTATGGGTTTAAAGACTCTCTAAATTATTCCCAGAAGATATTATTATTTTGACTAGACGTTCATGGTCATAAAAAATAGTCTGCATGTTTCAAAAAGAGTCATACTTTTCTTATCAAAGACTCACAAGACAGTGTGGAAGGGAACGTGACGTAGCTGGACAGATACTGTCACCTACGGCCCAGCTGCTGTTCAACAGGAAACCCAGGCTCATCAAGGGTCCCCAGCGCAGCCCTGGGCACCACTCACAGACAGACAAACCACACTCACACCTTCTTGTTGTTTTGCAGTGTGAACCGCGGAGGCCCGTGCCACCTGGCAAAGGCGCAGGGAAGGGCACATTCAGTAGCACCAAGGTGGGCAAATAATCCCTGAAAGACTCAGTTCATCTGAAACCCTTTGGTCACTCTACCAAACAAGGTACTTGTGGGTATTCTTTTTTTTTTTACATCAACAAAATATTTTTTTAAATGCTGAAAGGACTTTTTAGATGCATTCCTTTATTTGGTTTTCAGAAAAATGCAGGGGAGGGCTCAGCACAAACCTCAAAGTTAACAATAATAAAAATCATCATGCCCAACCCCTAAAAAAGATTGGATGTCCAGATACACCCAGGGTTACTACTATAGGTGCCAGCTGGCCCGGGACCTTCCCAGGCTCCCAGGATGGTCCAGTGTAACAATTAGTAACACCGCTTTTCACTTTCGCAAGCACTGCAGCTTGAGCAATAAATTTGATGGTCACCCTATATATGAAAGAATGGCAAGTTCATAAACGAAGGTGAACGTTGAAACAAGACACGACATTTTAGAAAGGCATTCCTTCTGAACTGTGCACCGTACTTAGCAAATAACCCAGACTTTGTGTACTGCACTCACATACACAGTTCCCGGATGGGAGGTGTGTCCTGACACCGAAGAGGGGCGCTGGCCCGCAGCCGAGGGTTACTGTGTGGCCCCCGCAGTGGCTCTGTGCACGGGCTGCACGTGAAATGGTCTCAGAAAGAAGGCAATGCCAGGGCGATTTTCAGTGATGTCTTGAGTGAGTGACTCTTGAGCCACAAGTTATGACACTGAGGAATGGCTTGCAGTCCCCTTTGATTCTGTGGGAGCAACAGGTGTGTGTGTAAGTGGGAGGAGGGGCCTGCAGAGAAGGTTTCTGCTGCGGAAGGTTCCACAGAGTGGGGGAAGCGCTGTCCACACCACACACTAGGAAAGAAAAGCAGTTCTCTATCACAGGCCAGGGACAAATAGGCCTGAAGACAGGTAGGTGTCCGTGGTCTGGCATCTTCCTCCTGTGGCAGGTGACAGGTAATGTCAGCGATGGCTCTCATACCACGCCCTGGTGGCTGTAGTAGCCTCACTTTGGTTGGAGGTGTGTCCTGACTGGGGGTGCCCAGAAGAGGCAAGCTGGGCTCTAAGCCACCTGTGGACATGTGACTTGTGCTTCGGAGAGCCCCAGCTCCTGGGAGGACCCAGCCTTCCTCCCAGCAGGGCCAAGCCCAGCTCTCAGCAACTGCTGCCCTCCCCAACCCCACAAGCAGAAATGGGGAGAGGAGGGTTAATCACATGACATCAAACTACTTCTCCAGACATACCACCCAGAATGAAACGCTCTCTGACCCGCTGAGCATTTTAAACCAAAACATACTCAAACCCTGAACACGAGCCGTGTTTCTACTTCTCTTTTGTGGGGGCTGTGAAGGGGGGTGAGGTGCTGCCCCCAATAACAGTGTTCAGCCTAGGAAAATCCCCAACACACAGGCAGACACCTGCTTCACGCGCTCCCCACCCAGACTTGCGCAGTTGTCGCCGGCAGTTCCTGACGCAACGTCCTCCCCAAGCTCAGCGATGACAGCGACCAGGAAGAAAGTGTGCATGTGCTGGTGTGCTGGGTGTGAGTGGGGGTGGTGCAGGGGGTGTATTCCTGGGGAGGGAACATCAGGCTCAAACGAACTGCTGTACAGGACAGAATGGGACAGTGTGGCAGCATGGGACAGCCTGGCTACACGGGACAGCATGGCTGCACAGGACAGCATGGCGGCATGACACAGCACCGTGGCATGGGACTAGCATGGCAGCTCGGGACGGCATGGCAGCTCGGGACGGCACAGCAGCACAACACAGCAGATTCGGAATACCCCGGGTGTGTGCTTGTTTAGGGCCTGGGGGAGAACCTGTACCTACAGAAATCGCCAAGACCGCCTTTTCTCTAGTCCACACACCAAGGAAAACAGGATCAAGCTGCAGCACACAACTTGAAAAGTCCCATTCTGAAACGTAAAGTGACACTTTAAGATGGAAAATGCTTTCAGAGGTCCTGCACGATTTGGAAACTCTTCCACACCATGCTCCTGACTGCCTCCAGGTACCAACGACCAACGAGCTCATCCTTCGGGCCCTGTGAGGAACGAGCTGCCTACCAGAGATCTTCACTTCTATGCTCTCCCCTCTGATCCATCATTTCCTTTCCGTGTGATACCACGATGCTGAGAGTTGGCAGAGCACACGCCTGTCATTCTTCAAACATGAAGAAAATAATTTGGCACCTTTTTTTTTTGTGATCACAGAGATGGCAATTAATGCTCCGGCTTCCTTGGTATGTAGACCAAACCTTCTGCCACAGTGTTTCGCGGTGCTGTTGCCTAGGGCAGCTCTGCCAGTCTTTTCATTCCGACAGAAACAACGCCAGCTTCCCCAGGGCTCGGCAAGGTAGAATGAGGCTGAAGAGGTGGCTCGAAACCCTCCTGGGGCACTGTGCTCCTGGGTGCGTCTCTACAAAATGCCAAGCTCTCTCAAGATCCAAGGGCTTCCGTCTCCCCACACCTGCTGAGAGCAGCTAAAATATAGACCTTAGAAAGGAAAAGTAGTTAAAATTTTATGCCATTCATCTATGGCCCAGAAGCTTTTTAATTTATAGGAAGAATAAGGCAGAGAACAAGCAGTGATTTACGAAAGTATATGATCAACGCGGGGAATTACTACCTGCATAACACGACACTCTCAAGATATAAAATAAGAAATAATTATAACTCACAGAAAGTATATAGGGATAGGGACCGCAGAGAGAGCCAAGGAAGACGAAGAAGTCTGACTGTGTTCAGATGTCACACTACAATACCTGTACACGCCTCACCTGTAAGATAATCCCAGGCCCTGCCCCTGTCTCATCCAGGACCAGCTGACTGGTCTAGACCAGTGCCTGTATTTACCGTGAATCTCAGTGGCCCCCACATGTATTAGAAGAAAGAAGGGCGGTAAGAACCAAACTCCTTTGCAGTCATCAATAGCTTGTTAATGCTATTCTTGTTGACTCCCTGGCCTTCAAAACTCCTAAAATCACACATCTTTTCTCATGTGAGAACTTCTACCCAACTCCTTTGTTTGCAGATGAAAAAACTGAGGCTTAGACGTGTGTGATGTACCCTGCAGAGTATGTTCCTAGAACGGCCAGAAGGATACAGCTGAAGCCCTCGGCTCTAAGTGCCCTCAACGCTATCCTGATCTCACACGCCATCCCCGACTCCTGTTCTTGACCTCACGGACATCGTCTCTCTTCTCCGCCAGCAGACTAGCTCTCCGTTCTCTGTCCGTATTGGGTATGTGATATTGTTATATAATAACAGACACGTGGTCTGTCTGTACAAAGACTGACCATTGTTAATATGATGAGAATGGTTTGCAGCAACATCAATGTAACCTGGCAGCCAAGGAGAGTGGACTGGAATGTGCATGTGTGATCAATGACGACCTCACTGGACTAGTCAGTGGGGGTGGTAGACACTGTTGAGTGAGTGTGTGTACTGAGTGGCCATCACATTCAAAATGACTGAGTGAGTAGAGTAACGAATCTGCATCAAGTTTTGCATTTAGCTTGAACCTTCCTCTGCAGAAACTATTTGGAGGATTCAGAAGGCCACAGGTATGGGCAACTGGTGATTGGCAGCTTCATCATGACAATGCACCCGCTCATGCATCACATCTCATGCAGAGTTTTTTGGTGAAACATCAAATCACCCAGGTGACTCAGACCTCCTACAGCCCAGATTTGCAACTTCTGGGTTTTCCCAAAACTAAAATCATCTTCGAAAGGGAAGAGATTTCAGACCATGGATGAGATTCAGGAAAATACAATGGGGCAGTTGATGGCAATTGGGAGAGCTGTGTGAGGTCCCAAAGTGCCTACTTTGAGGGGGACTGAGGTGTCGTTGTCCTATGTACAGTGTTTCTTGTATCTTCTCCAACAAATATCTCTATTTTTCATAGTGTGTGGCGGGATACTTTCTGGACAGACCCATATGCATATCTGGTTCCTGGCCCAGAGCTCCTCAGGATACTTTCTGGACAGACCCATATGCATATCTGGTTCCTGGCCCAGAGCTCCTAAAACCCTTGTCATTTCCCGTGGGACAGGGGTGAAAGGGCATTGTTTGTTATAAAACTTGGTCCCCAGTTTCTAATGTAAGAGCTTCTAAGACCCTTGGAAGATCCAGAGTGTTGTCTTGTGTGTGCTAATCAGATGACTGGTGGCTGGGGACCCCTAGGTAGCCTCAGAATGGGGGCTGGTTGCCAGAAAGATCAAGGCATGAGGGAAGGGGTGGAACTGTTGGATCCACCCTCTGAACCAGAGAGATGACAGAGACTGGAGATTGACCTAATCACCATTAGCCAATGATTTAGTCAATTGTGCCTGCCTTAGGAAACCTCCATTAAACCCCCTAAACCGTAGGGTTGAGAGAGCTCCCTGGCAGGTGAACAGATCAAGGTGGAGGGAAGGTGATGAGCTCCACGTTTCTTGTCCATACCTTGCCCGGTGTACCTCTTCCATTTGGCTGCTTCTGAGCTGTATCCTTTATCACAAACCGGTCATAGTCGGTAAAGCATTTTCCTGAGTCCTGTGAACCAGTCTAACATTAACAGATGCTCACGAAACCTCTTATTGAGAGCAGCTCGGTCAGAAGTATGAGTGGCCCGGACTTCTGACAGGTCTCTGAAGTCCTGGGGGCAGTCTTGTGGGACGGAGCCCTTCACTTGTGGGATTCACTTGTAACTCCCCAGGTAGTTAGTGCCAAAACTAAATTAACTTCTAGGACATCCAGTTGATGTCCAGAGATTTGGAGAATCGGTTGTTGGTGGAACACCTTTGGCGTTATGAGTGTTGTGAATAAAATAACTCAGAGATGACTTCCTGGATCCGATCCCTTGCCCCTTTGGTCCTAGGGTCCCTGCTGCATCCTGCCATTCTGTGGGTAACTGACCTTAGGCCTTTCCGACAGGTGAGACCCACCGACCTTACTTCGTGCTGCCAGGAACCTGGCATGACAGTAGCTGGCTCCCAACAGAAGAAACACCCTTGTCATGGCAGCATGCCTACCACCCAAGCTCTGCCTTGACCTGATGGGTCTAAAATTTCAGCATGAGTCAAAACTTTCCATTAAACACCAGCTACAGCTTTTGACTGACGCGTCACATCGGCCAGCTGCAGGACATGCTGGTGTCCACTGAATCCATAAACACGTGTAAATATTTACTTCTAAAGAGGACTCTGGTCTATTATCTTTGGTACAGAAACACAAGCCAATATTTCCACGGGTCATTATTAGTATATTTCTAACAGGTGTTGGACTAGAAGTCAAAACTGTGAAATTCTACTCCCAGCTCTAACTCGTAGAGCAGGTGGGCAGGCTCCCCTCTACCACCTCAGACACGCTCACCCATTCGGGTGTGGCCAGGCCTCCCCTGCCTACCTCAGTGGACCAGCAACTGCATCAACAAGAACCTGGATGTGAACATGCTTTGTAAAGAGTTACACAAGGTGCCACGAAAATGTCTAAACTCTACCCAATCTATGCAAAAAAAACAAAAGAAGAAAGAAAGGTCTTTTTACCCTTCTATGTAATATCCAAATATGGGAATAAAATGGTGGCCACAGTTGACAGTCTAGCCTTGTGCTGTCCAATAGAAATACAATATGAGCCACATATGTAATTTGAAATTTGCTAGTGGCCACATGTACTTCATTTAAACCAACATTATCCAAAATATCATTTTAACATGGGACAAACAAAAATTGCTAACAAAATACTTTGCACTGACCTGTCCATACTAAGTCTTTGAAATCTGGTGGGCATTTTACATTCCAATCCCACTGCCTTTGGCCTAGCCATAAGTCACGTGCCCAGCAGCCACGCCTGGCTAGTGGTCACCGTACTGGACAGGGCAGACTTTAGACATGGCATATGGCTCCACACTTCGGTGGTATAAAGCAGCGAGCTTTCCTTCGGTGCCTCGCACCATGCCTGGTCTGGCGTCCATGCCCAATCAGTGTGCGTGGGAAGCTTAAGTGTTTGGACATAGCCTGTACCACGGAACATCTTTAAAATAAGAGTTGGAATCAGAGCTTTAAAAAGCATCAGATCTGTGCTGATCTTTTTCTGTTCTCAAAACACAGAAGTCTTGGCTTGCAGGCTGCCAAGAGGCAAGCTGCTGGTCATGACAGCATTCTAGGCGCGGAATCTACTGATGGAGTGAACATTTCTCCCCGAACCGTCTTTAACCTGCCTCACTGCAGACTTGTCCTTGTCTCTAAAGTGGCTGCTGCTAAAAGCCCAGGGAGCATGCTGGAAACAGATGAGCACTTGTCCCTGGGTCCCGTGTTACTAAGAAATCATTTGCATGCTGTCCAGCGAATTCACATAAAATCGGAGCCAAGAGATCTTGGCTGGGTTTCCAGGCCCCGCTTGTGCTCTGGGCTGCTATGACCACCGCTATTTATCCCCATTTACTCGGGCAGCAGAGCAAGATAGACCCCCAATTAGAATCGGCATAAAAATGGAATCCCTACCCCACACTGACATGAAAATCAGCGTCCTCAGGGGCGAGCTCAGATGTAATCTGGCGGCCGCATCCTTTGTTATGACAGGAGTTTATTTTATGTGACTCCGACCTACGGCTCGAACACACAGCTTCAGCTGGGGTTGTAATGACCCATGACGGCACACACACCTGAACGCCTCGGAGCTCCGATGCCGGCCTGTGGGTCACCTGGGAAACCAAACTCACCACCCTTCATTCCAGAAAGCCACAGGCCTCCATCCCCAAAGCCACGTTTATCCTAAAGGACCCTGTCTCCTTCCAGCCAGGTACGGCCGGCGAGGGGCAAACTCAAGGTGACCTGAGACTGTCTCTAGGTGCACACACACACCTCTCTCTTCCTTTGGGACTGAGGGGCCCCATCTACAGACGGCAAGTGCACCGAGTGAAAGACACAACCAAGAAGGCGAGTGTGGAAGAAAACAGAGAACACAAGTGACACTAGTTTACAGTCTGCTATTTTATCGCCACTGCCTATCTCTTTCTAGGACTAGTTCCCAGAGAAATTCCATTTTCATGACAAAACCGGGCTCTTACGCCAGGGTAGAGGCTGCGGCGCTGCTATTATCGCCATTGTTGTTTCTGCGAAGGTCATCTCCGATGGCACGTCTGCGTGAGATAAATGGTTTCCTAAACAGGCTTTTCTGCATCCTGCCGCTGGCTAGGCTTGCCCCGAGTCATCACTTCTGGGGCCCTGAGTGAAGCGGCTTCCTGGAAACCCCAGAAGAAGAGAGGGGACAGAGTACTGTGATCAAGAGCGCCAAGTCCACTATGGGCGCCTGGGTTCGAATGCCAGCTCAGCACCCAAAGCAGCTGCACGCGGTCCCCTCTCCCAGCAGCCTCAGCCCTGACCCCCCACCAACTGCTGTAAGAAGTGAATACATCCACACAGGGAGAACATTCGGAAGGTGTCTGGCACGGAGTGCACACCTGCTAACGTCTGCTTTACCACAGGTAGAACCACAGTGTCCCCTGAATGCTGCTAGCACTCCTTGTCACGTCCACACAGCCAGGGGCACCCTGGCTGTACTCGTGCAAAGGCAGAGCAAAATGACTGTCCTCGCGTTCAGTCGGTCAGCAGACACTTACCGGGCACCTACTGTGGCCATGCCCTGCACTGAGCACTGCGGATCCAGTGATGATCCAATCACAACCATACAGCTGAACTCCTGTGGACAACCTGGCTGACTCTCCCTCTGCAGTGTGTTTCCCAGGCACGCCATCTCAGTGGGCCAGGGGCTCAGCCCATGCCGGGATAGACACCTGCCCCATCTGGCCTCCTGCTGTCCCCTCCGCCACCAACAAAAATCACCACCCTGCTGGACGCTGGCTCTCTGCTGTATGAAAGATCAAAGTGAAGCTCCTTGAGGAGACACTCAGGGCCCTGGGGAGTCAGCCTGGACTATGTCCTCAGCTTTGCCTCTTTTCTTTCCACCCTGTGTCCTCTGTGTTCTGGTCACGCTGACATCTGTAGCATTGGGGTCAGACTCTTATATTACACTGTTTATTTGCACACAGTACCCTTTCCCACAATCCACAGGGGAAGCTCCTACATGTCCATCTAGACCCAGGCCAAATGGCACCTCCTCTGGGAAGCCACCCTTCAGTTTCTCAGGACAAACTCCCTGGGCTGCAATAGCTCTGTTTGTGTGTCTGTTTCCCCAGGAGACTGCCCTCGGCTGGGCCAGAGAACACATCCAGAAACACTGCCGGCGCAGAGGTTGCCGAAGGAGCCGGAGAGCACGTGTTACTGGACAAAGCTTCCCAAGTGAAGCCACGAGGCAGATGTTCAGAGTTAAGAGTGCAGCCAGCTCCTACGTGTCCCGCAGCAGGATGGGCCGCTATTCAAAATATGCGAACAATGCGGCTCTGCACAGGAGGGTAATTTAGATACAGCACAAACTCCCCCAGAAATACCAATATTCACATCCACCAAGTCATGTCCCTATTCATTCTCTGCTCGGAAAAAAAGCGAGGTGGGAGAAGAAATAGAACAGGTAAAGCAGGTGCCATTTAAAGTCTCCTAGCCTCAGTCTATTTTATTATTTTATTTATACTATGATTGTGTTGCTTCCTCTATTTTACCTTATTGTGGCATGAGTCATTTCACCAAAGTGGATTTTTCAGATAACTGCAGCTGAACCTTTAAAAAAGTTTTAACCATTCGCAATGGAGACACCTCTGAAACCTATCGCCCTCTCTCCCTGAACTCTTCAATGTTTCCTATGCAGTCACCCAGTCCTGATGAGTCAGCGGCATCATTAGGACTAAGAAAGATGGTCCCGTGGGTGACCTCTGGGGCTGGTGACGTCTTCATCACTGTCTGCCTCACACAGAGGGGCCTCCGATGGCTGTGTGTCTTAGTTCCTGAACTGGTTCTAATAGCATTTTTATCTTCTTCCTTACAACAGACTCTTAAAATAACTTTTCTAATAATGTTCAGGCCTCTACCACTGGCTCAGTGATAGTTTACCGTATTTAGTGTTTCCATTACCTGGGAAAAAATGATAACCCCTTTTGTGAGAAACTATCTCTTTTTTTAACAAATTGGGTGGAAAATTATTCAGCCTCAAAAGAGATGAAATGCTGACCCAGGCTACAACATGGACAAACCTTGAGGATGTTATGCCAAGCGAAAGAAGCCAGACAGAGAAGGACAGATATTGTACGGTTCCACCAGGAGGCACGCAGAGCAGTCAAATTCCGAAAGACGGAAGGTAGAATGGTGGTTACCAGGGACTGGGAGCTGGAAGGGATGGGGAGTCACTTTTCTGGGTACAGAGTTTCAGTTTGGGGCGATGAAGAAGTTCTGGAGATGGACGGAAGCAATGACTGCGTGACCAGTGAACGTCCTTCATGCCACTGCACTGCACATTTAAAAATGGTTAAAACGGTGAATTTTATGTTATGCATATTTTACCACTGCATATATAACCTTTTAAAAAAGCAAACCTGCCAAGAACGATGTGCAAGCTCTTATGAGTCAGGGTGTGTGACCTTTAGCATGTGAACTTTTGTGACATCTTTCTGCACAGCAAGGCTTGAAATGACTTCCTAGTTTCCAAGTCGTGTTTAGGATCATCATAATTGCTAAACAGAGATCTCAAAGGTGTTGTGGACCTTGCAGCCATCATGGCCTTTTCTTCACAAATCACAACACAGGTGACACGCAGGTGCGCTTCACCTCCACATGGATGTTATAAATAATCTCAGGGAGAACTAGGGCAGAGAAAGGGGGAGCTCTCTCCTCTTTGCGGTGGAAACCAGTGAGCCCATCACGGGCAGGGACACCACACCTCGCCTGCTGTCCCTGAGATCAGTCCCTATAACAAAGCGGGCACATATAAAGCCGTTAAAGAACAAAGATCCTAATTATCTGAAGCCATTAGGATTTTAAGGATTTCTAAAAATACATAAAGCAGCCTTTTAAATATTATACTGTTGCCTTAGAGAGTATAAATTAGACATTTTAGATTATATTGGACCAAAAATTTTAAAGCAGTCTGGTCCATAAAAGAGAGAGGAAATAGCTGGGGGCGTGTTCAGTCCCACTAACGCAGAGCCCAGGGTTTGGGGAACCTGGTGTTGAACTCTGCCTCACTTAATGAAAGGTTACTATTGTCTCTCTGCCTGAATAATAATTTCCCTTCCTTTTTTGCTTCCTTACGAAATACCATGAAGTTCTACTCCAAAAGTTATAACATGTTGTGCCTGGGAGAAAAGTTTCATTTTTTATTTATGCATGCTTTATTAAGCAAAGCCCTTACGACAGTTCTTTTTCTTCTGAATTTTGAGTTCCTTATTCGGCACATGACCTTCAAATTAGTTACACATTCATTCTATGCCTGTGTGATAACACAGAGAGATACATAAATTAATGAGAAAGCAGGGGAAAAAAGAGAGAGAGGTTTAATAAGGAACCCAGTAAGACTTTCCTCTCTTGTCCAGAGTCCCTGTTTAAGTTTCTTTAAGAAAGTAGTTTCCTGGCTGACGGTGAAACTCCCTGAGCCCCGCAGATCAACACAGCAGCATCCTGTTGAAATATTATTATGGAAACACTGTGCTGTTCTAAGCCAGACACATCCAAATTAAACTGAGGGGATGGAAATAACTCTCCCTTGATACAGCTGGGTGGCTAAAGGTGGGTTTGTTTACGAGTAGAATAAAATTTACAGCTAGATATAAAAACAGACACATCATCATCTTGTAAACTTGAGTAACATGTCATTCCACTTCTGCCCTCTGAAAAAAACACACTCAGGTCATGCCTAAAATAAGAACGGCCAAGGGCTGAGCATCGCACCCCAGGTAAAACCACAGACTTCCCCACCTTTTGATTAAGGCATGAGGCTTGTTAAAATTGGACAGTGAGGTCATTTCTCCTGAACCAGGAACACACTGTGGCTGTCGTCCCCGCACATGCACACGCACGCTGGGACACGCGCACAGGCACGCCAACCTCCCGGAGAGCTTCTGAATCGGGTATCTGGTCTTGGTATGAAGCAGTTTTTACTACTTGTTTTTCAAAGGCTATTTATGCAGGCAATTGGAGCCAAAGAGGAGAGAGACAGAAACAAAATGTTTCCCTCTCTTCTTTTAAACTATAAAAGCTTTAAAAAAATCCACCTCCTACTTACTGAAAGAGAAACAGCTGACTGGCTTTCTAAAAAGACACAAAAGAAATCCCAAAGTCACACACATCAAATGGCTGCCTTCAATAGGCTCCTGTTTTAAATTTTTTAACATTTCCTTAAAGTTCAGAGGACATCAATGATCACTCAGATGGACTGAAAAAGGATCTGGTGCTGCGTCTTAGGAGGCAGAGTTACTTGGCTTTGCAGAGCCTCTGTTTCCTCATCTACAATTCCACTTCCTACCCTCAGGGGAGGTTATCGGGGTTAAATAGTCTCCTTCCCATAAAAGTGTTGTACCCAGAGTTTGGCACACATCGGGGTTCAGACATGCTTGTTTCCTTCCTTCCCCCCACCTTCCACGACTGTGGCTGGCGACTGTGCCGCCATAGACGGCGATGGGGAAAATGGCAGGATCGGCGGGGATACGGGAAAAGTGCTCCAGAGGTTTTAGCCAGAAACAGTAGAAGTCTTTAAGTCTATTCTGTGCCCTGACCCATTTTATACTGATGCACAGGCTGTGCTATCCTAACACATATGTTACTTTTAAGGTAGAACACTGTTTGCCCTGGCTGGTGTGGCTCAGTGGATTGAGGGCCGGCCTGTGAACCAAAGGGTCACTGGTTTGATTCCTGCTCAGGGCATATGCCTGGGTTGGGGGCCATGTCCCCAGTAGGGGGCGCACAAGAGACAACCACACACTGATGATTCTCTCCCTCTCTTTCTCCCTCCCTTCCCCTCTCTCTAAAAATAAACACATAAAATCTTTTAAAAACCAACAACAGTAGAACACTATTTTCAGCTGTTAATTTTTAAAAAGCCACTCAACCTCCTCTGTGTACATTGCACATAGGACCAGAGGAACCTCAAAGGCTAATTTAAGAAGATAAGCACTCCTGTATCAATCTGCCCTGTTTCTGTTACATTTTAGTCCTCATAGGATATTGTCAATTATTTGCCTATCTACTGTTCTGACTTTCTCACAATGTTGGAATCAGGAATGGTCTAGAACAACGATTTTCAACCGCTGCGGCACAAGAATTTTTAAAACATGCAATACCTGACTATTTAGTCGGGGGCACTGACCTCTTTTTCATTAGATCGTCAAGAAAATGACAACAGCCAACCCAACAATAGCCACCTGGGGTAAATGAGTCAAAATTATACCTATTTTGTTTTGTCACATTGGCAAAAATCTATTTTTTGGCATACCACAGAATGTCAGTAATTAAGTGTACGTGTGCCATGACATGCAAAAGGTTGAAAATCGCTGGTACAGACAGTCCCTGGCTGTCATTTTTTTTTCCGTTAGAGCTCCAGCGCTGTTATAAATATTTTTTGAATGAACGAGAACTTGAACCAACACAGCCACATGCCCTTGAGACACTGGAAACACTACTTGAGGAAGCCTCCACCCTTTTCTAAATTCAATAAGCACTCCACTAGCCAAATTCACTTTGGTTACCTAAAGAAAGGAGCCCAATTTTAAAAGAAAATGAAAATGTGCGTTGCTCGTTAGATGCCAACCATCAAAAATGATCATCTATGTTCATATAATTCCACCTGTCCCCCGTTGAAAGGGGCCGTTTTCCAGAACTGTCACATGGAGCTTTAGAGAATGCTCATAGCCATCACACTGCTGTCCCCTACAGAGGCATTCCAAGGTCAAGCACACTACCAACCCCACTGCCTACCTCACACGCACACCCATGGGATCCTGAGTGAACACGCAGGAATGAAATGAGCAAGCAGGTGGGGGCCCCTCTACAGCAAACACAGAACGCACTTCAAAAACAAACTCAAAGAAGGAACAATAACCTGAGTGAAAAAGACTACATTTTAATTTCCTGAAAATCTTTAGATAGAGAGCAGGAGAGGATACATTTTTAAAAAATAGATACACTTGATTCAGTTTCTGTTGAAGAATCGGGTGTCCTAGGAAAACACACCCCCAGAGGCAGCACAGCGTCAAGAAGTAGCTACGGGACTCCAGTCTGGGAATGAATACCAGCTTTTCTTGACTTGCTGGCTCTCGTGTGGCTTTGTTAGGCAAAGCTTTCTCTTCTCGTGGGAAATAAACAAATAACAATAAGGGTGTGGGGAGAGGAAGGCAGAAAGAAGTGGGAATATAATACCTGCCTTGCAGAGGGTTTGCCTCGAAGATTAAATGGGTCAGTAGATATGAAATGCCTTTGGACACTTTTAAAATCCTACCTAACATCTAGCTGTTGACGTTTTTTTCACCTGGAGAAAAATTCCATGAAAACTGCTTTTCAGAATTGAATTCATTCTCCAAATACCACTACACTACTACAAATACCAAATACACTGTTATTAACTACTTGTCAATGAAGATTTAAGACGATGTAAATTCCAACAAAGTTTTTCTACCAGGCAGTGTTAAGTTTTAAGAGGATCGGAAAAAAGGGAAAAAAAACAACAAACCCAACCTCATATATAAGCACAACAGTGACCATATTCTTTTCAAAAGGATTATAGAGAAAGACTACTGAAATCGAAGAAGAAACGAGCAATGATTTGAATGAAGCCTTCAGTCAATCACATCTCCCCCCATCTCTCTCCATCCTGGCCCTAATCACTGCCCAAAGCTATCAATTTCTCGCTGTCCCCACTCCATCCCTCTAGGTCGGGCACAGCGACTTTCTAAGCCAAGTTCTCCCCGGTCTCATTAACTGAATGAAGTGGAGCCAGAATGACCTTGCGGGAGCAAAGCCGTCCCTGGTGGTCCAGGCCTGGCATCACCTGTCTGATTTGGCCTCCTCCCGCCGGCCAGGCTGGCCCTTCAGTTCCTGCGCTCACATCACGTGCTCTGCGGCCTCTGGCCTTTGTTCTCAGTGTTCTGTCTGGTCCCCCTTCCTGTTCCTCTAGGTTAAGGCCAGCTCATCCTCCAGGCTTCAGCCCCTTAGCCTGGAAGATGTCCTTGACTCTCATACACGCCCCTCCTGTGGCTACATTTCCTCTCTCCCAGCTCTACCCTTGCTTGACTGTAGCTGCTGTTTAACGACCCTCAGCCCCGCCCCCCAGAGTCTATCTGGTTGCCACTTCCCACGGGTCTGGCCTATGGCACGTTTTCAATTTAAAAAAAAAATGTGTGGGATTAATGAATAATCAATCTCCTGTCTGCTTTAATTGTACGATCCAGCCCCCCACCCCAAACAATCATTCCCTAGAAAACAAGAGATGCAAGTGGGTCCTTAATAGGAAGACGGGGGACACCCTTTTTAATGTCACGGCCAGCCAAGTAAGCAGAGAAGATTGAAGACAGAGTCAAGCGTCTCAACTCCTGTTAAACTTCCCCAAAGTCTCCACCTTTTCAAACTACTAATTTACTCATTGGTCATGCCCTTTCAGTATTCCTTCCAAAGGTATTTTCAAATTCCATTTGACATGTACTTTCATCAGTTAATTTTTAATTGAGCCAAATATTAAATGCGCACATTAACCAGACAAAGCGTGTTTAGCTACTGATCTGCCGTGACAGCCCGTGTTATTCTCACACACAGGCCAAGCATGAAATAGAAAACTAATAACCCCTTAAGTGTATTCTCAAAGTATCATTTATGGGAAAGAAAACTACATTCAAAGGGAACTTGTGCAATGGCTGTCATTTTTTTTTTTTCCCTGAGCCGCAAGCTGTTACAAAGCTGGGAAGCTCGCTTTCTCACGGATACGGACGAGCTCAAGAGTCCCACTGTCACTGGATGTATTCATTAAGAAGGAATCTGGCAGCGGCGCAGGGGACAGATACTTCGGAAAACAGGCCAATTATCTGGGTGTCCTTTATAATTTGAAGTTTCTGAGTTCACTCCTAGATAAGCCACTTGAAGAGGGTCTGGCAATGGTAACACAGCGCGCGCGCAGATGGTCACCGCAGAAACGACGGAGGAAGGGAGGGTGGAGAGAAGAGAAAATTTGCTTGTGGTTTCATTCGTGGGGACAAATCTGTAAGCTGACACATCCCTCTTCTTAAAAAGTCCCTAGAGCAGTATGGTCAAGCTTCATTACAAGTAAACAAATCATACCATCTTTTTCAAACAGATGACAAATGGGGAGTAATAAGGCTTTGAGTTTGCTTCATGCCAGGGACGAGGAGTCTCAAAGTACAAATTCCACCAGTTCGTAAAACCACAGAGAGGCTGCGATGCCCGCGTCAGTGAGAACAGAGAGCTTGGCCCCAAGCCGCCTGGCCAGTGGTTTTCATCCCTGACACCGTTGGTGGTCCTCTCGTTGGTCAACGTCTGTGGTCCTCTCGTTGGTCAATGTCTGGGGAAATGAAATCTCAGGTCCTCTCACCTCAGGGAACAGTGGGCTGCTATACCTTCAATCGGCTGCCTGTTTTCAAGGGAGCTGGAGGACCATTTATCCTCACGACTTTCACACCATAGTTCTTTCATATTTGAGCTACAACGTGGCTCAGAGGCAAAGCCCACCTTGTTCCTGCTGGGTGGACCTTGGACAAGCCCTGATTTCTTTAACAGTAAGGGGATGAGTGATCTCAAATGTCATGACTTTCAGAGTCTGGACAGGGCCTGACATATGAAACATGGGGACCAGCAGCACCTATGCACATGTATGTAGACTGTATGTATGTATTCTTTGTGCAAACAAGACATAACGTGGCACTCAGTGGGCTGGTGTCTGACCTTAGCCTTGAAGACTAATAAAAGTTGAATGTTTACTATCAAGCAAAATCTAGACCATTTCTCTTCAGGTATGAATGATATACCTTTCCAATTCAGTGAGGAAGGATGAAGTCACAAGAGTTAATAGGCATTTTTCTTTTTTCATTTCTATTAAATATTAATAGATCTGTGGGATGGGATGTTCAGTGCACACACACACACATACACTACACTGAGGGGAGCAGGAAAATGTCAGTTGGGTTAGAATGAGTTAAATGCCCCAAATGCCTCTAACGTAATCACTTAATTGGTTCGTTAATTCAATAAACAATCAATGTGTGCGCACCGCTAGCTATCACGCTAGGTGCCAGGATAACTTTAACAGGAGAAACAGTTCATTAAATGAGGAAGTCCCAGTGAAGGAGAATGCCTGTACAAACGGAGGATACTCTTAGGGTTATCAGAACAACACTAATTTCACTCACGTTGAATTATTTTTTAAGTAGGCAACCTGGCAGTGGGAACCCAGCCTTTGAATGGGAAAACTCTGAGTTAATCATCTTAAGCCAATCCAGAGAACTCCACAGAGAACTTCTGGGAAAAGGCAGCTTGGGGAAAGCAGCGACGAAAGCAGGCAGAAGCAGCAGCAGCCACTGGGACCACTTTGGGACTTGAAAGAGAAAATGGGAAATCTACATGGCCTAGGGGAAATGGATTCTCTACTGTAGCCAAAACTTCTCTCTTGAGCTCCAAATGCTCCAGGCCAACTGCTAGTGGCATTTCCACTTAGCTATCCCACTGGAAGCTCAAGTTGAAAGTGTCCACAATTAATTTCCTCATATTTACCCCACAAAATAGCAACTGTTCTTATCTTTCCCTTCTCTCTTAAGAACAATATCATTTTTCGAACCGGCTGGGCTTTGAACTTGAGTCCTTTGCCTCTTCCTGTCCCTCATTGCTCTCATCCAATCTGTTGCCAGTTCTTGAGTTTGACTTTACTATCCCCCGCATCTGTCTTGTCCTTTCCATTCCCCTCTCTACCACCGTGGCTCAAACCTCCTACCCGGTCTCCCCCTGCCTAGCATTAGTCATTGCCAATCTTCTGCAAGTCCACAGATGTCTCAGAACCCGTTCAATATCCTTCTAATGGCTACCGAGTTAAATACCAACCCCTGGACTTAGGACCCAGTCTTATGAGAGACCCAACTCTTCGCAATTCCCCAAACATGCCTCAGACATTTCTGCCTACTCTGACTGCTCTGATCCAGTAACTTCAAGTGCCCTCTTGCCTTATCTCCTCCTTATCATCTCTGGCATGAAACTCTTCCAGATCCCCTTCCAGTTGGACCAGATCTCTCCATTCACTAAAGAATGTCAACTGCACAGCAGTTTCTATGTGGACTTATCTTAGTCTCACTGTTGGTTGGTAAGTTCCTTGAAGACAAAGGTTATATCTTACACTTGTTTTACTCAGGGCATGGAGCTCTGCACATAGTAGGCCCTCAAGAAACAGTTCTTCAGTGAAAAAAGTTAGTGCACATGCCATCTCAAATAAGACCCAACAACCCGTTCACTTTTCATCACTGTCCTAGTGACTAGGAACTCGGGGTTAATTTCGCTCATTTTCTTTGATTAAGACTTCTCTAAACCCTTTCCTTCTTATACCGTCACTTTAATAGTTAGTAAGTGCCTCTGCCTCATTGTACTTGTAATTTGGTTACGAAATAGCTCAAAACCAGCTCTAAAATTTTTCAGTGTTACAAAAGACAGAGACAGGGAGACAGAGAGACAGAGAGATGCTGGCTGCAGTTCAACATGGAAATGGCTCAGAGACAGTCCTGAAATTTTAGACTCGGAAGTGCCAACTGGCAAACTTTATGAACTTGTTTTTTTTCAAAGGGATAAAAAATCAATATCTAAAGCTGATGATATAATTTGTAATTAATTTTATTCCTTCCCTAATAGTAAGAAGGTAATATATGTCGCAAATAGGCATTGAATGAACAGCACTAAGTATCTGTCCCATATTCTCTTAGAAAATTCTAATGCAGCTGAGTGGAACATTTGGCTGCAATTCAACTTCAGAGATAATACATAGAAGTAACATTCATCATGTTATAAAGTGGGGGAAATCTTCGTGCTGCTGAAGAAGAGTTGGAACAAGGCAGGAAAAGTCAATCGACCACATTGATGCCTTGTTTGATGCTCCAAGCGTTAACGCTCCGTTCTCTTTCGAAGCTTAAGACAAGACAGTGAAAAGCAGAGAAATACAGTCACTGGAACTGTCACAAGAAAGAGGTGTTGGTTTCAAGGGTAAAAATCTCCCCTGAAAATTTGAAACTTCTCTTAGCTAGGAAAGAACTAGAGCTCTATTCCTGAAATTCTGAAGGCAAAGCCAGGAGAAGCGTGGAAATACCAATTTTCCAAATAAAATGTTTCCCAGTGAAGTGTATACTCTGTGTGCAAAGTCTCAGAGAGGTAGATTCTACAGTGAACCTTCTGGTAGAATGCGTGAGTCGCCCAAGCAAGCCACCCAAGTAGCTCTTAGCATATTGCTACAAATGGTCACCCCAGCATGTCAGGGAGATTCCCTTTAGCACATGTGGAAGAGGGTGTTTGGGGAAGTGTCTTTGGTCTGTTATTTTAGTTAACTTTAGTAAAAGTCAAAACTTATCTAAGGCTACAGCATAGCTGCCACTCTGATTTCCCACAGCAGAGATCAGAGCCAGGAAAAATTCTGCCGGGAGATTCTATCTCTTCCCTGCACAGGATTGGAACTTACAGGCTAGAGGGCACGCCTCCTCTCTGTGAGGAGAAGTCTTCCTTGCCCTGCTGTCTCTAGCATGACTGGAGTGGGGGTGACTTCTGGCCTCAGTCAGACCCTTTCCTGCTGCCTCTTGCTGGTGTCCAGGCATAAGGCTCATTCTTCGGGTGAATTCTACCCTTCACATGTTGGAACGGAACCAGGAGCCCCACCTAGGAAGGAGGTCTGTCTGTGGTGGGACCATGGGCAGGTAGAGGACAGTCAATGGGGGCTGGGGTGGGGTCCCTATGAGAGAGAGAGAAATAATCAATCTTCATTCTCCCTGAAGGACAGCTGGCTTTATCTTTTTGTCTGGCAAATAGAAAGCAGAGAAATAATGTTGGCACTACAGAATTGAGTGTAGATCAGAACAAGAAGCGACCGCAGCAATACTTTTAAAAATGCAAACGGCTTTGTTGTAATTTCAAAAGTTTTACAATCTCCATTTAAAGAGAGGAACCAGGAGGGCAAGAAGTTAGATGCTGAACACCTGCTTTTGGGGAACACAAATCACAGTGGACTGGGACTTTCTGCAAATAGCATTTTGGAAGAGGAGCCTCCTGATTAACAGAACAGTACTATAACCTAAAACCAAAACAAAACACAAGTTGTTTTTTTTTTCCCTAACCCAAAGAAGAACCCTTGTCCTGGTTCAAAATCTACTTGTATTTTTCTGTATGCAAGAATCCTTTCAGGAATACAGTTCTTCAAAGGAAGCTATTCCAATCATCCTAATCAGAGCTTTGATTGTCTTTTACTTAAAAAGAACTAATGAAATACTTTAAGAATGGCAGACTAGTGTTTATTAAGTCTTCTTAATGTGTAGAAAGAGCACTAGGGAACTCCCCCTACCTTTCAGTTCTCTTAAGCATACATATGTCTTGTTACACAGGATTTCAAAGTGTATCTACATTTCTTCATGTAAATCAGGCCTAATGCTCAAGTGAACAGCCTTGAGTAGAAATAACTTTCTTAGACTAACACTGATGTGCACCCAGAATAGCATACACTGGCTTTTCTTCTTTTACCTCTGAAGTCTAGGATTGTGCCCAGCAGGCTGCGTGGCAACTACGGGTCGACTGAGACACCCAGCATGAGCCTGTGAGGTCACACAGGAGAGGGGAGACGCTTTCCTCCCTGTACCCCAAACTAACCCAGGGCACGCAGAACACTTCTGATCGCGTCTGCTGAGTAACCAGCTCAGTCCTTGGCTGATTTTCATCATCAGTTGACGTCTGGCTAATTTTGTGTGAATCAAACCAAGAGGGATAAAAGAGAAGCTTCCCAGGGAAGGAAATTCACTGAGTGGCCTCTGTATGGAGCAGGGGAAAGGGTGACCAGCTTTGGAGGTTACTGCTATACCTGAATAAGGTGATATTAGATTACCTTAAAAAGGTTTAACAGAACCTTTGAACCTCAAATACAATATATCTCTGGGGGGAAAACCTTTCTACCTGCACACTTACAAAGACAGTGTTGTGTTTCTGGCACGAACGCGCTTCGGCTGAAACCCTGCTTTGCTCAACGATTGCAGAGACGGGATGGGTAACCTCAGAAATGGGTGTGGGGTGTGCTGAGTGGGAGAGAGCACGGTTAATAACAGCACCCACACACCTGCTTTATGAGTGGTTTATCACTCCTCCAAAACGCTGGCTAGGGCCGAGAGTAGAGATAAGGAAAAACTATGAGAGTCTGGCTTAAAAAAACAACAACAAATCTGTGGGTTTTTGTTACCGGGTGTGCTGTGTGGCCTAATGACATTCAAGCAATCGGAAAGGTACCAATTCAATCACGGATTGCTAACAAGATCAATCAGTTCTCACTAGAAAGCACAGCTAAAAGGAACAGGAGGCGTATCAGCAAGCCATGTTTTCGACTGACGTGAAATAGCCACCACAGCCCTGAAACAGAAAAGAGAACTGAGCGAACGGTCACATTTTACAAAGGTCCAGGAATATAATTACTCAACAGCACATGACTGCAAACTCTACGAGCAAATGTGTATTTTTTTCCCTACAAAATGAATTATTGAAAGGGGTCATGTGGTTGTTAGCAGGCAGATGCACTTTCCCAAGGAAAGTTCATCATTAAATATATTATTTAAGACTGGATCATCTTCGGGCTATTTTTAATCTTATCATTTTGCTGCCAAAATTGGCCGTTAGCCGCTGATACTCAGCCCCTGGAAAAATGATGCTGTTCCATGTATTCTGCACACAGGCATGGGAACGGTATTGCTGTCAGTTCATCAAATGTTTTGGTAGAACTGGCCTAGATACAGAAAAGAGAAATTGCTTGTTGACCAGCTAATAAAAAGGAAGCTACCTCTACGAGATGTGGAGAAGTAAGTTTCTGTCTTCCTAAACCACAAAGACCAGAAGACCAAAAGACCCAAAAAAAAAAAAAAAAAGGCGCACCACCATTTCATCAGCAGAACGAAGCCAGTCAGTGCCCCCTCTGGTTCGTTCAGCATCCCCACCTCGCTCTCTTCTCAAACATGAAAGTAAATATCACATTACTCAGTTTGGAGGGTGCTATCAATTTTCACTCACCATCAACTTGCCCGGGTCTCAGCCCTTTGCTCGCAGAGCCCCTTCTTGAAGCAGCGCCGGGGCCACTAAACCCACCGACAGAATTTAAACTGTGTTACAAGAGGCTAAAGCAATAACTAACAAAGAGATGAAAAGAACTAAATCTCCTGCCTCTCCCCGAAGCAGGAAAGCGATCTCACTTTCATGGGCAAGGCCAATACAAACTGCGTAACTACCATCAAAAGCGTTGCGGAGCAGACGGAGCTTATCACCATCCTGGACCTCCTGTCTCTTTCATTCCAACTGATTTCCCCCACGGGTTAATAGTATGGACCTGTGCAGCCACTGCAAAGGGACCCTGGAGGCTCCATCCCAGACTGCCCATCTTTATAAAAGACGTCCCCGGGAACAGTAGGAGATGGTGCATCTCTAATTTTAATGTGCACACAAACTCCCGTAGAGCGTGTGAACCACAGGCTCTGACTCCGTAGCTCTGGGGTGGGAACTGAGATTCTGAATCTCTGAGAGGCTCCCAGGCGACGCCCATGCTGCTGAGCCGTGAACCACACTTTGACCACCAGGGCTGACATTCCCTAGAACTGCTGCCATCCGTCTGCTCCCTCCGCCCTGCCTCTCTGTGGGTGCCGCACAGTGCCTTACTCAGAGTTTGGGATAAAGGCACATCCCACTCCACAGCAATCTCTTCTTTAGTCTCTATTTAATTTGTAGGATTCTGGGACCGGCTCTCAAACGCCTCTCATTCCAAGGCCCTGCTTTCTCCAAATTATGGAGCGTGGAATGCAAACAGTTTCCTCGGCCTCAAGAGGTTCTGATTTTGCATCCGCAGCAGCAAAGAAAAACTGTGACTTCGAGTCTAAAGCCTCCACTAGTAGCTGTTCAGCAGACAAGGTGATCCACTGAGTGCTGGATCCAGCGCGAGTCGCTGTCAGATGTCAAAAGAATGGGCTAGCTCTCTTCTGAAACTTTACTGTTGTTATTAAGAGTACTTTACACTGTAAGGTGCAATATGTTATTAGAGGTGCAACCCTGGCAGATGCAAATTTGGAGGAAAATCTGTCTGTGTGCCAGATGCCTAAAACAGAAATGTAGATTAATGGTACACATTTGAAAGACCGGCTAACTCACTGCTACCACTTTTATTCCAACGTGTCCAAACTTTTGATTGTGTTTCCTGATACACGCTTTTTACCAGATTTCCATTTTCCCATATAGTCATTCATCTATATGTTGTTCTGGAAACTCCACATTTTACCCTCAGCCATTTGTGTTTCTCTCTGATTTATTTTTCCTATAATAGATTTTGTCAAAATTTTTTCTCTCATGTTCTATGGTATGTTGTTGTGGTTTGGCATCATAAAGTGTAGCTCCTACGTTTATTAACCTCAGATACCTGTTGACCACAAAGACGGGCTCTGCAACAAAAGCCCTATTTTGAAAGTAGGAAACGTGAGCCTTCACTTAAAAGAACACTCAATCGCATATGATGACCTACAACTCAACAACAAAGATCAAAGTTACATCTTAATTTCGATCGTAAACAAGTGCCTGTTTCCCATCTTTTTATTAAGTTACTTGATAGATGACAGTTACCACCTTTGCTTTCTGTCAACAAGAAAGAAATTTTTTAGATATTTTACGTTTCATGAAAATATGAAATAGTAAAACAGTTAAACCAGTTTTACTTTGGCCTTAAAATGACCGTTTTGGAGTCTGGAAGTTCCTACCTCTTTGGTTAAAAATACAACCATCTACTTAATCAAACATTTAACAAAAATATTCTTTCTGCCCTTTGGTGAATTCTTCCAGAATTACTAAAGATCTGATAATATAGCCTCTCAAAAAAACAAACAAACCAACAACAATGTATAAGGAGCATTAGAAATTAGATTTAAATGGGGGGGGGGTTTAGTCAACTTCGCTTTCAAACATTAAAGAGCAGCATGAACATTTTCTCAGTGTAGGGTCAAGTAGGATCATATATGTTCATATACTTTTCCTGGCCTTCTCTCTTTGTGGCCCCTTAACAGCAACACACTTTGTAAACTACAGTGAAATACGTAACATGCGTCTTGAGATTGAACCCTCTGATAATCATTTCTAGGCTTTTTGCTCCTGTTAGGTCTTATTAAATAATTACATTAGTAATTCTCCCCAGAGACTATAAAAGGAAGCACTGAATTGATTCCTTTTTCAAAGGTAATTCTGTAGCTGAAAACAAAAAGTCCAAAAAAAAAAAAATTGAGACGAGAATTACTCCTCTTGTACTCTTTCCTTAATTAGCAATTTTAGATATAAGGGACAGGTCTCAATTATAATTCTCCTCCTCCCTCAGAGGTTTGCACACAGACTCAAAGACCTTCGTGGAAGCGTGACAGAAGCTCCAGCCAACACAGTCCCAGAAAAAAATCATCTCACAGATGCTCCTCAAAACTACAGACATCAATCACTTCAGCTAAGCGCAGAGGACGAGAGAATTCACCGCTAAGAAGCAGATCTGTGCTTCTTGCAGGTACTGTAGACGCAAGCATGTTCAGCACAGGAACCAGATGATGCGGGTTCTAGGGGGTGAAAACTCAAAGCTACGACAATTCCAGTGAACTTGAAGACCATACCCCAGCTATAGAAATAGAACATGAAGTTCACAGCCAATGCAAATCCTGTCACTGATGAGACGAACTAAAGCACCCACAGCTGAATGTTCTTCAAGTCACTTGGCTACGCCCACTCGGAATGTGGCACAGCCTGCAGGCTAGGGACCCAGGGCTTTTGGAAAGCCGACTTACCTCTTCAAAAACACAGCTAAGCTTTCCAGGGACAGGAGCCACCTTGGCTCTCCTCTTGGGGTAGATTTCACCAAGTGAGTCAGAAAAAGCTTGCCCCTTGGTCCTTGGACGCAGTCTGTTCTTCTAATTGGGTGGTTCTCAAATTTTAGTACAAAGAAGAAACCCCCAGGGGAGTCTGCGTAGGATGCAGATTGCCAGGACCCAACCGGGGTCTCCCGTTTCAGCAAGCTGCACAGGTCAGCTAACTGCGGTGATGGGGATCCTTGGACCCACCCCCCTCCCCGTTTGAGGGAACCCTGGAAGGGTACCATTTATCCCAACATCTTACTGGATAGCAAATGCTGGATCTTTGAACCTCAACAGCTGACAAGCAAGGACAACACTTAGGGTGGCAAGGAACGATCGCAGTAAGGGTTGGCAGGACCAGTTTTGTACAAGGGAAGAGGGTGGGAAGCAACAGGCCTGGGTTTCCTTCACGGGCTCATTAGTCAGTCCTTGGCCCAGGTGCCCACCCACACTCCAACCTCCGCGTCGAAGACCTGAGACTTCCATCCCAGACTCACATTCAACCAGACATGCACCTACCCAGCCTCCGTTATCCTGGATCCAGGTGTGCAGGTGCCGGTTCAGGTACTCTGTCATCCACAGGGCGATGTTGTCCACCAGGGGCGACATCTCCCGGTTGACGCTCTCCACACACATGACCCCACCGAATTCAAAGAAGGCCACAATCCTCCCCCAGTTCACCCCATCCCTGAAGAGCTCCTCCACCACCGTGGCAAAGCGTCCCCTTGCGGTAAAGGGCGTCAGGTGCAGCTGGCTGGACATCTCGGCGAAGTCCCGGCGGTAGCGACGGGAGAAGTCGTCGCCGGCCTGGCGCAGGGTCAGGTGGACCACAGGTGGCACTGGGCTGAGCGCAGGCCCAGTGGCGGCGGCGGCGGGGGCGGCAGGAGGCGGTGGCGAGGTCCTGGCGGGCGCGGGGGTGCGCCCAGGCTGGGAGGAGAAGATGCCTGGCGCGGGGGTGGCCCCCGGGGCTGCGGCGCTCGCATCTCCGGCGTCCCACTCGTAGCCCCTCTGCGACAGCTTATAGTGGATGTACTTCATCACTATCTCTCGGTTATCATACCCTGTTCTCCCAGCGTGCGCCATCCTTCCCCCGAGGAAAAGCCGAGGAAGAGCAGCCGGGTACCAACAGCACCTCTCGCCCCCGCTCCCGCCCCACGGCCGCGAAAGAAAGAAGAATAGTTATAATCCAGCTATTTTATTGGATGTGCTTTGCATTCTTGGATGAGGGGGTGTCTTCAGTCACGCGGAACACTTGATTCTGGTGTTTCCCTTTTGGCATGAGATGCAGGAAATTTTTATTCCAATTCCTTTCGGATCTTTATTTCATGAGGCACATTGTTATTAATTATTGTCAATATGAGTTTACTTCCTCTACAACCCTGAAAGGTTAGGGGGGAAAAAAGAAACACCGGTAAGTCAAAATCAGGTGCATCTTCCTTTACATTCTCGGTGAAAGCACGGCACACACACCACAATCACACGGCTAAAGAGAATGTATTAAACCGCCTGGAGATTAAACTTACTCGAATGCACTTAAAGTTAAAATCCCAAATGTTTCTATTAAAAGTTACATTAAACCAATTTCCTGTGCAAAGAACTTACTTGTCTTTTTTAAGGACAGCATGATCCTCTGTCAAGTTTCCTTTTTTGTGAAGTCAAAACAAACGCATAAGGCAGAGACCCCATCGATCTTCAGAACTCCCCGGTGAGAGCCGCGGTGAAACTTCCAAATGAACCAGGAGTTGGGGGTGCGTGGGGAGCGGTAAAAAGGAGCCCTGGCAGATGGATTCTCAGACTTCTCCTTCACAGAAATGTCAATCCGCAGGAATCCCGACCGGAGATCTCAAGAGCACGAGAAAAAAAAAAAAAAAAGGTGGGGGGGGCGGCGGTGGCGGCAGATGAATTACAACGTTCAGTCCAGTATTTGCATAAGTCCTGTGATTTCCCCCCTCTCGGCAATTTACACGCGCGCGCACACGCGCGGGCACAGACATGGACCCCTACCCGCGGGACCGCTTCACGCCTCCCCGGGGGAGAGACAGGGGCCGGCGGCCGGCGGACGCGCCGCGCACCGGGGCAGCGATCCTCTTCCGATTCAACTCCGAGCGGCAGATGCGTCTCCGAAAAGCTGCTGGATCAATGAGGGCAGGACGCGCCCGGCCCGCCGGTGCAGAGCGAGCAGCCCGCGCCGTGTGTGGTGCGGCGAGGGGCGGGGAGGAGGCGGTGGGGGAGGGTTTTATTTTTTCCCTCTTTCCCTAAAAAGGATGACTGCTACGAGGTTCTCCCCCTGGACCCCCTCTTCCGCTGCACCCCGCCGGCGCACCCCGCCTCCGGGCTGCGCTCCCTTTCTCCTCCTGCTGCTCCTGCGCGGCGCTGCTGGCGGCGGCCGTCTCCCCGCGCTCCCGCCGCGCACCCGCTCCGGGCGATGACGGCCGCGCCGGCTGGGAGGGCCCGGCGCAGGCACCTTCGCGAGCGGCGGCGGCGGCGGCTCCGGGGGAGACCGAGAGCGGCGGGCCAGCGGGCGGGCCGGCGGGCGCGCGTCGGGCGGGGGAGGGGGCGGAGAGGAAGGGGGCGGGCGCGGCGCGGGGGGGCCTGGCCTCTTACTTCATTCTCCGCTCGAACCGACTGGTTTCCTGTACGTACGTCACACGGTTCATTCAAAAAAAGAAGAAAGAAAGAGCCCTCCTCTGAGCGGCCCCGCCGCCCCCTCCGCCCCGCTCCCTTTCCCGGGTTAAAGGAACCGCGGCCGGGCCGGGAGCGGCGCGCTTCGCCGGGGACACATGGCGCGCAGGGCCGAGCCGGGGAGGGCGCGCCTGGGACGGCCCCCGCCCGCCCTCTGGGCCCGCTCCGCCCGGCCGGTGGGTGGCGCGGGCGGCGCAGGCCTCCCGCGCGGCCGCGGCGCGGTGGGTGTGCGAGGGGCCTCTTCGGGCCTGCGGCGCGCTCGGGGGCCGGGGCGCCCGGGGAACTGCACGCAGCCGGGCTGGCGGCGGCTGGGTGGGTGGGTGCACCAAGAAAACGAGAGCGGGGAGTCGCAGCGACCCTTCTTGCCGTGTGAGTGGCGCGCACGCGCGTGTGTGTGTGCGCGCGCGCACGTGTGTGTGTGTGTGTGTGTGTGTGTGTGTGTGTGTGTGTGTGTGTGCACACCCATCGCGTTGCCAGCGCCCGGCTGCCGAGGCCGATCTGAACCCAAGCACAGGGACCTCAGCGCTGCCCTCCCGTGAAGGGAGGCGACGCTGCGCGCTCGTTAGCGAGGGAAGCCCCAGGCGTCTTGTTTACTTTCAAGCCGCTTCCTAGGTGTCCACGCAGAGCACACTCTGGAGACACCAGCCAAGACCAAGGCCAGACAGGCTCCCAGCGGGCCGGCGGAGGGCCGAGTGGAGGACACGCGGGCTTTGAAATGGTTCTGTAGCTGCGTTTTCTCTGCTCCTGACAGTCTCGGCCTTGGGGTAGGGCCGAGCTCGGACAAGGTCTACATGGGTAACTTTCAGGCCCACAGTCCTGACGCCCGAGTGGGTGGGTTTCTCAAGGCCTCCACGGGCGCCTAGCAGCCAATCCCAGATGGCCACACCTTCTCAAGTTAGCTGCACACACACAGTACACACAGTATGTGCATACAAGCGCACACATTTTTTAATTCATCAGCATGAACAGTCCCTCGGAGAAAAGCCCAAGACTGCAATCAAGTTGCACGTGCTTAACTATTTTTATCTCCAAGAGTCTTTGACAAATAAAGCCCAGAGGGAAAAAATGTTTGTTTGCTGAAAGCACAGCAGCTCACTTAGGACTGGAGGACAAATATATAGGGTTACCGGGTGGTGGTCCTAGAGCCATGACGAATGAGCAGGGGCACTTTGTGTGAATGTGTTCAGATGCTGTCTTTATTTCGTCTCGTTCCTCGCCTAAAATCAAAGCATTTATTCCTGAGCAAAGTAGGCCCAGCAAATGGTGTTCCTTTTTTTAAACCATCCCAATCAGCCCACTTGCCAGCCTCTTGCATGTGGGAATGAGTGCCTGGTCCAAACTTCACATCCAGGCGAGAGGGAAGGAAGATGCTCTGTCCTGTCTTCTGATCACTGGGACAGAGTCCCCTAGTACTCGGGGCAATGACGGGAGGTGTTCTGGCCTGGAGATGGACACTGGGTATAGACTGACCCAAGATATATGTTCCCACAGAATTAGTAGGAACCCACCTAATGCCACAGCGTGATGGTTTGGGGGTCTTCTCAGAACCTTGTCATACACCTCCAAAATGAGTTAAGAGGAATCAAAAGGCTTAGTGCCTCTGAAACCCAGCATGTGAGCGAGGAAATGAGAGGACAGAGCTGGAAAAGAGAGGGTACTTCTGCAGAGGGGCAGCCGGAATGAAACAGAACCCCATCCCCAGAGGAAGACAAGCTTCTAGTCTTCTCCGTGGCTGCGTAGAATCTCACTTTACAGATGTCCCCAGACTGATTCCTTATGTGGCCTGTTGACCATGACTGAGTATTCTCAGGACAGGTCTTCATGACAGTCCTTGACCAAGGATTATACTCCCTGGGACTTTGAATGGAAACAGTGAAACCCTTCTTCCATTTGGATTCCGTGTTTATTAGACTCTACTTTAAACAATGGGATCGAGCACTCCTCAGAAGTGTGTGCATTAGCTTGTTGTCCCTGGGCGATGGTGAGGTGGCAGGGGGAGCTTGGGCCTGCATCAGGAGCCCTGGGTTTGAACCTCAGTTCTGTGACAGACACCTTCCAGCAAGCTCCCCAATGCGTGTGCCACGGACTTTTCATTTCCCAAGATGTCTTCCGCTGTGAAGAGCCGATAGACAAGCCCTTTGCCAGCATTGCTGGGCTGGATTCTAGGAGGAGGGCAGTAAGATGAAAGAGCAAGATGCAGGGAGTGGAGGCTGAATCCAGCGTCTGAAAGGCCTGTGTTTTCCTTCTTTTTTCTCCAGTCTGCCAAACAAAAAGCTTTTTATTGCCAGTTTTCGCCACCTACTGGTTGGTGTGTAATGGTATCATTCAGAAAGCTCGGTTTATCCATCACCACTACAAGTATTTCCAAAGTTTATGAAATTCAAAAAGAACATTATTCTAGTCTGGACATCCTATACTAATGTTTAATATAGGTATGCGCAGAATCTTCCCAGCTATTAAACTTTCTATTTAAAATAAGGATAGAGAGGCATCTTAGAGAACAGACAATGGGTAAGATGGAAGAGCTCAACATATAAAACATGCCCCCAAACCATTTAGGCAAATTGAAGTAGAGATAAATCCACACACAAAACAAACTGACTAGAGAAAGTAAAATCAAGCAGTCCATAAAGTCTTCACAAAAGAAAAAGTTGGACTGCTTAAAAAATAACATTTCACAGACCTAGATAAATGATCCAAAATGCTAATTCCCAGTTTTAAGTATCTTCTAAAACACTGTTTCTGGCTTTATTGAGATATAGTTGCCATGAGTATCTTATCCATTATAAAGTTTTTAAAAAAGTATTTATTTTTGGAGAGAGGGGAAGGGAAGGGTTAGGGTTAGAGAGGGACAGAAACAGAGACCTGTTACCTCTCATACGCCTGCTGACTGGGGACTGAACCTGTGGCCCAGGCATACACCCTGACCTGGCAATGAACAGGCGACCGGCCCCTTCGTGGGACAACGCCCAACGGAGCCACACCAGTCAGAGCTGCCACACCAGTCAGGGCTACATCGTAAGCTCATAGGCTTAGTGCCACACTCTTTCAAATGTATACTTGGTTTGTATACTTGGTTGGCAAACATGTAATAATGTTACCAATTAGTTACTAATACAGGATCCAGCAGAAGTTAAGGCCTGCTTCAGTGTGGTAGGTAGGGTAATAATATGGGTGTACTAATTCATAGTTTTAATTTGAACATTCTACCTAACATATCATATGGTGTGCTTGAGTATGATATTGTTATCTTACAGAATCACATGCTTATGATTTTGTAAAAGCTTTTCTAATAAAAAAGGGGCATTATTTGCACCAGACCCTGTATCAATACTAACAGTATTGCTGTGCCCCATCACTGGTGATCCAGAGTCTCTCTTCTGCTCTAAGACTGATCCCATCTAAGTCATCTGCTCGCCTGTCCTTTCAAACCGTCCTTACCATCAGGAAACTGTCGCCGAATCTGTTTCTCAGTTAAACCAAGGCTTGTTGGTCCTAACCCTCAAAAAATGTTTAGAACAGTCCAGCAACAACCTTTGAAACTAGGCAATGAACAGCAGATCAATCATTCTCTGTGTAAGTTTAGCAGCGGGCCAGCAATGTTTACTTTTGGTTTACAAAGGAACGCGCCGGAACTTCACCTGTGGTGAGTTTTTCCTTTCAGATTAGTGACTTTGCTTGTAAAGTGAAATGAAAGGAGAGACACACTTTTCAGATGCCTGCTGCTCTCCCAGGGCTGCAACTGCACTAACAGAGCCCAAGGACATGAAGCACCTGAGGGGGCAACAGAGGAAGAATTCACGTTCTTAATATGCCCAAGTTACTGTAACCTTCACTCTCTCCTGCTAGTCAGCACAGAGTACATTTCCTCCCAGATGCTAAGTCCTGATCAACCCATGCAGAGGATTCAAGGGTTTGATTCCCAGGGCTGGCATGACAAAATATCCCACACTGGGAGGGCTTACAACAGAAATGTATTCTCCCAGAGTTCTGGGGCTTGAAATCCAACATCAAGGGGTCAGCAGGGCCGTGCCGCCTTCAAAGGCTCTGGCTTAGAAAAGGCTTCCAGGACTTCTGGCCAAGATGGAGGCATAGGTAGACACACTGTGCCTCCTCACACAACCAAAAGAAGGACAACAACAAATTTTAAAACAAAAAACAACCAGAACTGAGAGAAAATCGAACTGTATGGAAGTCCGACAACCAAGAAATTAAAGAAGAAACATACATCCAGACCGGTAGGAGGGGCGAAAAGGACTCACGCGGCGGGGCAGTGGCTGGTGGATTGGGGAAAGGCACGGCTGGCCAGGAGAGGTGGCGGCTGCAGACCGGGCATCCTACTCCCTCGTGAGGATAAACCGGGAGGAACAACTGGGGAGTGAGACAGACCCCGCAACCCAGAGTTCCAGCTCGGGGAAATAAAGCCTCAAAGCCTCTGATTGAAAACTCCTGTGGGGGTTGAGGTGGCGGCAGTGGGAGAAACTCCCAGCCTCACAGGAGAGCTCATTAGAGAGACCCACAGGGTCCTAGAGCATACATAAGCCCTCCCACCTGGAATCAGCACCAGAATCAGCACCAGAGGGGCCCAATTTGACTGTGGGTAGCGCAGAAAGTCACTGAAAACTGGCAGAGAGCGGAGCAAGCACCATTGTTCCCTCTCGGACCCCTCCCCCACAAATAGCATCACAATGCAGCCACGCGGTCGCCCCATCCTGGTGAACACCTAAGGCTCCGCCCCTTACTACGTAACAGGTGCGCCAAGAAAACAAACATGGCCAAAATGAAAGAACAGATCAAAGCTCCAGAAAAAATACAACTAAACTACGAAGAGATAGCCAACCTATCAGATGCCCAGTTAAAAAAACTGGTAATCAGGATGCTCACATACTTGGTTGAATTTGGTCACAAATTAGATGAACAAGTGAAGAATACAATAAGGGAAATGAAGGAAAATGTACAGGGAACCAACAGTGAGGGGAAGAAAAACAGGACTCAAATCAATGGTGTGGACCTGAAGAAAGAAAGAAACATTCAACCACAACACAATGAAGAAACAAAAATTCAAAAAAAATGAGGAGAGGCTTAGGAACCTCCAGGATGTCTTTAAACGTTCTAATATCCGAATCATAGGGGTGCCAGAAGGAGAAGAGGAAGACAAAGAAATTGAAAACTTATTTGAACAAATAATGAAGGAGAACTTCCCTACTCTGGAAAAAGGGAATAGACTTCCAGGGGGTCCAGGAAGCTCAGAGAGTCCCAAAGAAGTTGGACCCAAGGAGGAACACACCAAGGCACATCATAATTACATTGCCCAAGATGAAAGATAAAGAAAGAATCTTAAAAGCAGCAAGAGAAAAGGAGAGAGTAACCTACAAAGGAGTGCCCATAAGACTGTCAGCTGATTTCTCAAAAGAAACCTTACAGGCAAGAAAGGGCTGGCAAGAAGTATTCCAAGTCATGAAAGGCAAGGACCTACATCCAAGATTACTCTATCCAGCAAAGCTTTCATTTAGAATGGAAGGGCAGATAAAGTGCTTCCCAGATAAGGTCAAGTTCAAGGAGTTCATTATCACCAAGCCCTTATTATATGAAATGTTAAAGAGACTTATCTAAGAAAAAGAAGATCAAAAATAGGAACAGTAAAATGACAACAAACTCACAGCTATTAACAACTGAACCTAAAACAGAAACAAAAACAAACTAAGCAAACAACTAGAACAGGAACAGAATCACAGAAATGGAGATCACATGGAGGGTTATCATCAGAGGGGTGGGTGGAGTGAGAGGGGGAAAATGTACAGGGAATAAGAAGCATAAATGGTAGATAGAAGATAGACAGGGGGAGGTTAAGAATAGTATAGAAAATGTAGAAGCCAAAGAACTCATATATATGACCCATGGACATGAACTAAAGAGGGGGAGTGTGGGGGGAAGGGGTGTGCAGGGTGGGGGGGGGTGGGGAGGAGATGGGACAACTGTAATAGCATAATCAATAAAATATATTTTTAAAAAAATTACAAAATGTAGCTGATGATTAAATGTTACAGAATTGAAAGAAAAAAAAAAAGGCTTCCTTGCCTGTTCCAGTTTCTGGTGGTGGCTGGCAGTCCTTGGCTTGTAGCTGCATCCTTCCTGTCTCTTCCTCTGTCGTCATATGGCCTTCTGCCTGTGTGTCTGTTTTCTCTGACTGCACGGTCACCGGTCATGTTGGGTTAGGGCTCTAATAAGCTCATCTTAACTTGATCATTTCTGTGAAGACTCTATTTCCAAATAAGACCATATTTGCAGGCACTTGGGGTTAAGACACCAACATGTTTTGAAGGCACATAACTCCACCCATACTATTCACTCAGTAAGGTATCTTTCAAACGAATGAGGATTGTTTAAGGCCCATGGACTCAGCAACCCCTGAATTTCAAGGGGAACCAGGATCTTTCTGAGGCTTGAATCAGGCCCCATTTCTGCTCCAAGTTTTTCAGAGGCTAAAATCTCAACCCTTTGGCACAGCACGACATGGCCCAAGCCCCCCACCCGGGCGTCCTTCTGCTTTGCTTTCTTCTTGCAGCTGGGTTACCTTTGTGCACTTTCTGGAATGCGCCGAGATCTCTCACGTCTTCTGCAGGTGCACATCTGCTCATGTCCCTGAAATGCACTCCACCGTTCATGGCAAACTCACCCTCAGCCCCCAAGTTTCACCTACCCTGTGAGGCTATCCCTGACCTTCCCAGGCAGTCCTAGGGTTCCACTTGTGCTGCGAGAAGAGACTTGGTCAAGGCTAGGAGCTCGGGACTCAAGAGCGATCTGAATCCTCGCTCTATTGCTCAGTCCATGTGACCTTGGCCGAGTTCCTGTGCCTTCCTTTGTAGCACGGGGCATCTGAATGGTGCTACAGAAGTCCACCCCTCCCCAACATCCTCAGTTTCACATTACCCAGGCAACCGAGGTCCAAAAACATTACATGGAAAATTCCAGAAGTAAACTATTCCTAAGTTTTAAATTGTGCATCTGGGTATCATGATGCAATCTCTTGCCACCCCGCTCTGTCCCGCCTGGGAGGTGAATCACCCCTTTGTCCTCGCTGTCGACACTCCCCACTGGTTCAGCCACCTAGTAGCTGTCTGTCACCAGATCCAGTCCTGGTGTCTCAGTGCCTGTGTTCAGGTCACCCTAATTCTACTGAATGACGCCACACTCATACAACTTTTATAGCAGCATTACTGTTCATTGTTCTGTTTTATTGCTAGGTGTGGTTAATCTCTTGCTGTGCCTAATTTATAACTTCAACATGATCGTATGGCATAGGAACACCACAGTATCTATAGGGTGTGGCACTACCTGAGGTCTCAGGCATCCACTGGGGGTCTTGGGACACATTTTCCGTGAATAAGAGGAGGGCTATGTACCCAGAAGGTTAGAGCACGATTTCCGTGAGTTCACTGTAAAGTTCACTCACAACCGTGACTGCTGCTGGTTATGTTTTCAACATTACTTATTCGCGTCTTCATCGTAGCTGGTATCAGATCCACAGTGTTAATTTCTGGCATTCCTCTAGATTACAAACTATTTGAGAGCAGGGACCATATTTTTTCCTTTGAGCATTCCAAGCCTAGAATAGTGCCTGGCACTCAAATATTTGTGGCATAAAATTCAGAGGCCCCAAGCCAAGGAAAGGAATGGGGAGTGGTCCTTTCTCTGAGATTTGAAAAGACAGATGAAGGAGGGGGAGGGAGTGAAGCAAGAAATGGGACCACCAAGGGAGGGACCGGTTGTTGATGCAGTGAGAGCCCGGGGCCTGGGGACTGAGCTCCTCATAGGCACTCAACAAATATATGTTGAATGAGAGAAAATGGAAGTTATAAAGTCAGCAGTGGAATAGGAGAAATAGTTTTTCTTTCTAAAGGTCCAAAACTAAAAATGACAGAAGTGATACTGCATGCCAGCCACGTATATAAACTGCTCAAATTCAAAAGAAGGTGAAGTTTCCAAACCAAGATGTCCAAGAAATGTCTTCTCCATGTGACCCAAGCTTTTCTGTTGAAGGACTGAGAAATATCAGTATTTTACATATCAGTATTTTATACCCTTCAGTGTCAGAGATATTTTATTATTAGAGTATGAAGGGTTAAAGTATGGGAAATCAATTTATTTGTATTTGAAACATAATTACTTAAGAAAGTTTACTAAATTCCGCATTTCTTACAGCTTTACTCATATATCCCACATCAGAGTCACACAAACACAATATATTTGAAACGGGGCTCATCAGCACATCAAGTACTTACTCGGAAAACTTACCTCCTAAAAAATGATGAAAATCAAGCCCTGTCAAGAGTTTAAGATGGAAGGTTAGGAAAGCTTATGGAAGAGGTTTGTTTTGGTTTTGCCGAGGTGTCTCTTTAAAAATGCAAATTTCTAGAAAAGTAAGTTTTCAAATGTGCAAAGTTTATTCCCCATTTATTTTTATTATTTATTTACTTATAGACAGAGGGGAAGGGAGGGAGAAAGAGAGGGAGAGAAACATCAATGTGTGGTTGACTCTCACACGTCCCCCACCAGGGACCTGGCCCACAACCCAGGCATGTGCCCCGACCGGGAATCGAACCGGCAACCCTGTGGTTCGCAGGCTGATGCTCAGTCCACTGAGCCACACCAGCCAGGGCCCCATTTATTTTTTGTTGTGATTCAGAAATACAAGGTATGAAAACTAGGTTACAATTACGCCACAAAAGCTTCCAAAGTAGCAAACACAAGTCCTCAGATAACAAAATAGCCATGTGCACCCTTAGGGGTCTAAAACAGTCTTTATAGAGTTGTGACATCAAGCAAGTGTAAAACATAATAGCCAGTATCTCCTTCTCAAAATACCAAATCTGCCACCACCGCACTGAACTAAACAAGATTTAGTACAGAAGATAGAGGGTTATGGTTAGCAGGTGCTTTTTAAAGTTGAGTTACTAAGAACTCAAAGAAATAAGGAAGCTACAAAGCATCTTAAGTTAAAAAGTATAAATAAGTGCCCTCAATAAGACAAGTTTAAATTGGAATATGATGTAATGAAATTAAATGTTGATGATATAGTGCAGTAAAAAAAAAAATCACAGTACTGTTTTCTCCTAGAAAGACAAATCCCTACAATTATTTGAATCAAAGCAACTATTACCAAAATGCTTTTGTCATCTAAATATTGGAAACAATCTCTCAAAACTTCACTTCAATATATCATTTAGCAACAGAACAAAGTAAAGATTCATAACTCAATACAAGTTACTAATGTAAAGAGGCTATCCACCGTTAGCAACACTGTTAATTTCTTCTTTCAGCTGTGAAACCAAACTTAAAAAATATAGAAAAGAACAATTCCTTTGACTTTGTTTCTATGAAAAGAAATGAGTATTTTTTAAATACCCTTTTTCAATTATGAAGGGTCCTACACATTTTGGAATTTCTAAGGCTGAATGACTTTAAACATTTTAAAATAAATGGACTCACAAATACATTATAATGAAACAGAACCACCAAACCTGGCAGAGACAGGCACTTCAGAACTGAAGCTCACATAATGAGCTGCTGCTGGTCACAGAGAACCAACGTTTCAACAGAATTATAATTAAACTCCCTCTGCCACAGGGAAGACATATCCACTTCTAGGTACAATAGCAAGCGCTGAATCAACGTGATTCTTTAAAAGAAAAAAGACAATAATTTCCCTAACAATCTGCCTCAGGGCTTTTTTTCCCCTTCCCCTAAGAAAAAAAGTTGGTGTAAAAAAAAAAGTGCAAAGAAACTAAGCCAAAAAAATAAATAGCATTTGCTTTGTGATATGTCCATGCTTTTGGTGAAGTCAGATCTTTGTGTGATGCTGCGTAAGTGTCCACAATCCCTTAACCCAAACGCCTACCGGCCAGGTGTTTCAGAATTCACATTTGCATCTTGAACAGGTAATATGGGGCGTACACGGGAGGGTGCGGAACATTTCCACGGGATCGGAAGGCCACCTGTGGCCAAACCCACCCGCAGCTCTTCAGGTGAAATGAACAGTCCACGAAGGGGCATGAACAAAAACTAGGGGTCTCACGTTGGTTCATGTCGCGGTTCGCTTTTGAATGAATCATGGCACCAAATTTAGAAAGGGGGGAAAAAAAAAGCACCTTAATTTTCAAAGCCATTTGGATAAAGGACTGTGGCCCTGCGACATCGGTGACAAGCCCCTTCCCCGATGGTGTGTCCCCACACATCTGCCCGCATGCCTGAGCTTCGGTTGGGTTGGGGACATCACCTCCCACCATGGAACAGGGGTCTTACATTTGTCCAGGCAGCAGAGCACCCGTGGTCACAGTACTGTCTAGGAAGACACCTTGAGAAATGAATATTGGAACAACTACTGTTAATTAGGTACTTTTATTAAATGAGACACCATCTTGGACTAGATTTCCATACAGACCAGCAGAAGGTGCCAACATTCGAGGAACGTTTCTGAGAAAATAAAAAAATTGAGAAAAATCCAGAGGAATGTAACCATTTTCTGCGAACTGGGAGAACGCAGCTCTTACTGCATTTCTGACACTGCAGAGTCTGCGGGTGATGGAGACCCAAGGCTGAGCTTCCCGACGCGATGAGGGCATCAACCCACCCCAGCAACTGCGTCGAGATCACCTCGAGCAACTTACACGTTAAATCATAACTGCTCCTGCCATTGACTGTGTTTAAATAGGCCATTCTCAGCTTTTTATTAATAAGACCCCATGGATTAAAGCCATTAAACATCTCACTTTTAAAAAATTAAGTCATTTTAGGATCCTTTTGCAGTTCGTAAGCGTGATGATTGGGTGACATGTGTGACATGTGCCACCCACAAGCCCTGTTACGACATGACATGAAAAAAGAAAATTAAGTCATTTTAAAGTCAAGAGTTCAAAAGCTCAAGAGGAAAGAAAGTCTTTGCTCTCATTTTCAGGTCTTCAATCTGTTATAAAGTTTTGTTTTGTTTTTTTAACTGTAAGAACTTTCCTCTTCAGAAGCAACGGTCTGTCTCACCCAAGTGGGCTGGAATGTGCTGAACACGCGTTCTGACCGTGCGAGGCGGGGGCATCGTGCTGGAGTGAAGGTGGCCGTCCTCAGTCAGAGGGGCGCAAGGACGGGGTGAAGCGGGTCTCGCTGGCTGAAACTCATGGCAGGCACTTCCTGTGGAAATCCACGAAACGGACAACAGAGCTTGTCGTCCAGGAACAGCATCCTCGGGGCCTCGAGGCTCCAGAGCTTCGCTGTGGGCGGGAGGAGTGCGCTTCCTTCACGTGCGGCTCAGAGAACGTTCGAGGGCCAGTGGGCGAGTCACAGAAAGAACGCAGTGGTCATTTCACTTCAAAAACAACCGTCTCCAAACTGGGCCTTGTGTGCGACTCGTTTCTCTTAATGAGTGAAGTGTAAATACGCCATCGCCAGCCTTCCCTAAGAGTTACACGCATACTAAAAGAACGTCTCATGTCTTAATTGTTTTGTTTGTTTTCATCAACTCATGAATGAATTGTAGAAGTCAAAAATTTTTAACTGGTCTTTTCTTTTTTAAGCAAAAAATATTATAACAGTATAAGCAAACTTGGAAAGGAAGAGATGAGAACAAACTGCTGATATAATGGAATGAAACCTCAGCTCATCGTGGCTAGTGAAGAAATTATAAATGTTTAAACTTCTAAGATTTTATTTCTCTTCAAAAACACATTTTTAGGAGGCTGCCCTTCCCCTTGGGTGAAAAATGAGAAGAGCCCTAATAACTGGAACCTAAAGACAAGAAAGCATGATTTTTCTGCTGGAAAATACCTACCCCCTTCTCTTCTCTGCACTGACCTCCCATCCTCTTGGAGTTTTATGGAAAACTCCCAAGAGGGAGAGAATCCACCAGCAAGCCGCACAGGGAGCCAGAAACATTATTAGGTATTCAGACTCACCTGTAACATGTAAAACTCATCTTGAATAAAATACGTGAAATTAAAGAGAAAAAAGAAAAGGCTTCAGAAACCCACAAACTGTCTTACATGGCAGGCTTAACAAGTCCTCACAATGACTTCTGTGTCAAAATCCGTCTCTGGACTTGATCTCTAAGCAGGGAAAAGAACAACTAGAGAAAAAGGGGAATGACCACTCTGGAAGCCTGTTCTCGACCTGCTCGTACCTATCAGCCCCCTACTGTCATTGCCTCCCCTCCCAGAGAACCAGATGGCCTCCTCGTCCATGTCTGCACAGTACTAATAGCATCGTCTGCACTTGCACTTCCACCCCCTCGCTCGCAGCCAAGGTGCCGAAGACCGCTGGTCCCATCTGACATATTCAAAATCAATACACAAGTGTCTGGGGTACAAAAGCTGGGTCCTGTCCAGCAGCAAGCTGCTCCCGTTATTTAGAGACACTCTTTCCCAAGGTTTAGGCCGTTTTGTCTGCAGTCTCATATTTTGCTCTTTCTACCATGCAGCGACGAATTATGTTGTCGAAGCTTCCCAGGTAAAACAAAGACAGCATCCGGAAGAGGCCCATTGTGACCACCTGGAAAATAAAGACAGGCCTGTGAGCTCAGCCAACAGCACAATGCAATAGCGTGTTTCGAGAGATTTTAGGATATGTCACTAATAAATGGTTCCTGAGCCACATCTAACCTGTGGCAAGGAGAAGGATGACAAAAACTCAGTTAGTGTCGACAAAACACAGGAAAGAAGCCATCTGCTCTGTGTCACTGGACATGCAGTGCCTGCCAGACAGGTGACGACAACATATAGGCCCGATTCATATATTCAAATTAAACAAAGAAAAACAGGCATTCCTAGCAGTCTCGGGGTTCTAACAGCTTGGGAAAATCTGCTCCAGCATCACCAACATCCAGACTACAATCAAAGCTTTTTGCCTTAAGATTTATGGTCTGATCACAAAGTCGGACCCTGTGCCAGGTGCCGAGAGCAGACACAGGCCTGCCTTCCGGGAGTTTGTTCCCGAATTGGAAAGGCAACCAATTGGAGAAAGGTATTTACAGTTTCAGGGTCAAGATGGCAAATAACCGTATCTGCTAACTTTTATTTTTTCCACTAGCACACTCACACTACCATCCCCTCTAAGTGGAATTCTCGAAAGGCATAAAACTACAGAGAAACATTTTTAAATGTGCAAGGTCTCAAAAATTCTGCCTGTCACACACCCTTTTTCCTGACAGCTACTAGAAGTAAACAGCCAACATGAGGGAGATAACAAAGAAAGGCAGAGTCTTGGGACACGGGGGTTCCCCAGATGACCGTAAGGTGGGGGGGGCGGTGGCATCAGCTGTGCCCAGGCATGGGGGCAGCCAGTCCTGGTGGCAGGTTCCAGGAGGAATGCCTTCGAAAAGGTGAAACTGATAACGGTATCTGATATTTCTGAGTGGCAATGAAGACTGTCACTCTTAATAACCCACAGAAATCATACGTTAAAAAGGCCCACAGCAGTTTCCGGGAAAACAAGAGGTTATACCAGAAAAAGGGATGAATGATGTATGTATTACACAGCTCAGCTGGGCACAGCATATAACCAGTGTTTTTTAAATGATGATCCTAACTCGGATCTCACCAAAAGCTCAGCATCACGAAGAAGGGAGGGTGCAGAGGGAGAAGGGGGCGTGGGAGCGCAGGGGGAGGCCTGGAAGTCAGCACCTGACCCCAAAGGGGGAAGCAGTTGTCCCGTATACAACCTAGACACGCGGAGGCAGCCCACACGCCCGGCCAACAGGATGGTGTGCGACCGCTTCTGAGAAGGGTGGAATGGAGACACGGAACGAGGGACGGCTGCTTCTCCTAACAAGCCTTGAAACCTCTGTGCTTCTCTGACGTGTGCACAAGGATGACTTTGAAAAATGTGAAAACCAGAGGGAAGCTGGCAAAAGGCAAAACCATGGAGGTGGTCGAGAGAGCAGGGGTTGCCAGGGGTTGAGACGGAGGAAGCGCTTCCGTGCCACGGAGGGCCTGCCTCTGAGAGGGAACTGCGACACTGTGGACACGTCACGAAGAGAGAGGTACACTGACAGCTAAGTCATCTGGACGTTTGGCCTCGACATGGTCTACGGCACCTAATTCAATACTTTGTTATAATCTGCCCACTGGCACGGGCAGCCCCGGCTCAGGCAGCCTTCTCCCGCCTTTCCTGGCCCCCATCCACCTTCTACCACCCGTGGCTCTGTCTCTCCAGAGCAATCCCTCTAGTGTAACTCATTATTTCACTGTGTTAGTACCACCCTGTTGGTCTGTGAGCCTCCGGAGTTTCCATCTGACCCTCCAGAAGCAAACACAGCCCCCAGCTCCTCAAGGAGCAGTTAACTGTTTGTGTCCCAGATGAACTGCAGCATCCATCAGGATGGGGACTGTGTTGAACTTAGATCTCCCTAAGCTGAGTTATCTGTGGCCTGACTCACCCAGAAAGGGAGCTCTTGGGACGGTCAGGCAACACCACCCCTGAACTACTCTCGACAGAGGAGAATTCCATTTTCCAAACACTCCCGATCAGACGAGAAGCCAGACTGACTGCCCAGCAGCAGAGACAGCACTGTAGCTCTGAGTCCGCAGTGCCTGGCATGGAAGCCTTCTCCCCCGTCTAAGTTACCCGGGTGAGATCTTCATCCTGCTTCCCAGTCACTGGTCCCTGGTCCCTGGGACAGGCAGGGGGAAAGTTGCTGCTTGAATGACAATTTTTCACACGCTCAGGTCAAGCTGCTAAGTCTTCCTTTATTTAGCCTTTTCTCATCGAGGTTCAATGAGAGGCGCTGTCTGTTGTCCGTCCGTCTGTCTGCTCGCCTAGGCACCGCTTACCTGCTGGAGCCCTTCGGTAATAGAAGTGACGGGAGCCATTCCGCAGGTGAGGGACGAGAGCATGTACCCATCTGAGCCAATGGAACTGTTAAAGTTCCCTTGCTAAACAGGAAGAAAAGAAAGAAGGGGCAGGAGTTACACGGGAACCAACTCAGCGTGTCAGGGACCGGGAACTGGGTCTGTTTACTCGATGTGGGTGAGCGGCTAACAAGGCACCTGCCCCAGCTCAGAAACGAACATGGCCTTGGCAGAGGGGCTGACAGCTAGAAGGGAGGTTCTCAAACCGTGGGTCCGTCCAAGGACCCTGGGAGTCCATGAGGACAAAATGATCGTCATCGTAACACGAAAGGGTTCATGGGCTCTTTCACGGAGTGACATTTGCACAATGCCGGCTCATCAGCACAAATCACAATAGTGGCACCTCCTCACCGCCACACATGCACCCGCTGTGATAAATACACAAAGAAAACAGAAATTCTGAAAGATCTTGTAAAATTTTAAAACGTCAGTTTTGCTATTTCAGCAAAACTTGAAAAGGCAGGAGAATGGATTGTTTAGTCAAACCCCAACCTGAGGTCGTGTCTTCTTAGGGTGAGGTGCGCACCCCTCTTCCTCTGGCTTAAGCCGTGAAACCTGCCGCTCTGTTCGTGGAGTACCGTTTTCTGTGCAAGAACCACCAAGAGACAATCCAGTTACTCGCCCTTAGCACTTGGAAACTCTTCTCTGGGAAGTTAATGAAATGCCGTCATGTCAAGAGAAATGGGCAGTTTTTATGGTCAGTGTTAAAATCCGAGCTTTCCATGAGACTGTCGGCTTCCCACTAGATGAAGACTTTAATAAGATCAGCGGCAACATTAATAAATGTAATTTTTTGGATAACTCGGCGAACCCATATTTTCCGAATGACTAATGCATGCCATTACAAAATCATGAATGGGTCCAAAACATTCGAAGTGCAAAGACCAGTGGATTTTCATGTAACAGAGAACAAAAGGTTCATTAATGGGTTTTCCAACGCCACACTGCAACTAACCTTCCAGAAAGTACTCTTCATCCAGTGTGGGTTTCCAACCAGAAAAGCATGTCCGTGGTGATCTGAAAACCTTATAAAATACCCTTCCCTCTTCTAAGTATGTGTCTGAGTGAGGCCAGGTTTTCTCTGTATCCTTCATTCAAAACCACATGTGACAACAGAATGAACATGTTCTCAGAAGCGGCTCGGAGAACCCCGCTGCCTTCCAGGAACACACACAGTGAGGCGACCACTGCCGTGTAAAACAAAGCATCTCCTTCCACCAAAGGTTTGTTTTGAGAAATGATTACGGTTATAAAAATGTTACATTAAAATGCAGTGGGTTTGTTACTGTTAGCTTAAATGGGATTCATAAATATTTTAAAAGTTACACAGTTTCCACTCGTAACCTGGCAAATATAACCAACGTAAGCCAAAGTTCTCTGGGGTTGTCAACCCTGGAGAGGGCAAAGTGGTCAAGAGAAGTCCGACCACCGCCAGCCAGAATGAAACCCGCCACAACACAAAGAGCCGTGTGAGATTACTAAAAGCACTGGATATCTGCGTGGACTTGAGATAAGCAGGAAACACAAAGTCCATGCCATCCACGGTGCTGTCTTCTACGCCTGTGAACACAGCAGAGCAAAGTCCTTCCCACGTCTGCACGCGTTTTCCTAGAGTTCAAGATTTCTCGTATTCCGCTCAGGCCGGCCTCAGGCACAGCGTCCTGACAGCTCCCATTCCAGGGGTCCCCAAATTTCCCAAGTTCGGCTTTAGGTTTGCAGACACGCCCATCCCTGGCTGGCTGTCTGCATGTGGGTTGACCGGAACGCTGTCCAAAGCCTCCGGCATGTGTGTTGTTCTCCAGAACAGCACGTGGTTTCTGAAGGTAACCTTTCTGATTCCAGACAAGCTATGCAGCCCAGAGGCACATTATCTGGGTTGACGGTGGGAAGTCCCAGGGGGCTGGCTGCACTTTCTTATGAGTGAACATTTGGGAAAATGACTCTGGGAAGCAGGGAGGTGAGAGAAAAACCCACAAGTCTGGCAAGGTACCTAAAATAATCTAAAACTGAAACTGCTGTGGGAAAGAAGAAAGGAGGCAGCATGCCACACACACACAGCACAGAATGTATCATTGACGTGTCACAGATAGGTCTCGTGTTTTTTTTTAAAGAACCAATGTTCCCAGACACCCACACCAGTCAATCTGTTCCTAAGGTTAGGGTACAATACAGCAGGGGTGTCAAACTCATTGTCACCGGGGGCCATATCAGCCTCGTGGTTGTTTTCAAAGGGCTGAATGTAATTTTAGGACTGTATAAATGTAACTACTCCTTAACTAGGGGCAAGGAACTCAGTGTTGCCGCCAGGTAGAAACAAGGAGCCGGGCCAGATAAAACAAGGTGGAGGGCCGGATTCGGGTCCTTGTGTTTGCCACCTGTGCAATACAGGGTCCCGCACAAGTAACGCCTGCTTGAGTGTGGTTGGTAGGGTAATAATGTGGGCGTAATAATCTATAGTTTTAATTTGAACATTTCACCTAAAATGCCATATGGTGTGCTTGAGTGTGCTCCTATTATGTTACAGAATTACATGCTTATGATTTTGTAATAACAGGTTTTGCAATACAAAAGGGGCGTTATTTGTGCTGGACCCTATATAATTTATTTCCAAAAGCCTACTAATTAACATGGAATCGGTAACCTTTCTCAGGGAAGAAAAGTAGAGTCTCATACTAGATATGATGAATTTGACCAATAATGTAGAGTAATTTGTTTTGAAATAGGCTTGGGGACAAATACCTTTTCAGAAAGAGAGAACTACGGCCATTAATAAAGAAAACCAGGACTGACTTACGATGGCATCTTTGACAATCTGTTTGGCCACTTGCTCAGGCGTGCAAATAGACGTGGTTTCTGAAATGAGGCGGGTTTCCAATGGCTAAAGTGGAGAATGGACAGATACATCAACACCATTACATTGAAAAAAAATCAATAATGCTTACAGGCCACCCCTACCGGTTTAGAAGTAAGTTCAATTTTCTACCTTTGAGTAGGTTCCTATTTTTGGAATTAGGTCCATCTGGATTCTCCATCAGTTCCTACCTCGTCACTGTATAAAATTCAGCCCAGAACCTGAACCCAGACAGAGACCTGGGCCACTCTCCATAGGACGTGGGTGGAGTCTCAGCTACCAACAAAGACCATCAAAGCTCGAATGAGAAGAAACCCCCACTACAAGATACCAGTAACCTCCCCTCCTGAATCCTCACTGCTGGCCAGGTGCCCGACCGGCGGGGCTTCCGCACAGCCAAGACTGGGTGCCCGGGTACTCTGAGCAAGTCTGCTTGTAAGGCTTGCGCCTCTGTTGTCACTGTTCTCCAGGCCAGCGGAGGACTGACACCTGGACAGAGTGGAGGTCCCAAGCAGGGACGGCCACAGCACCATTCAGCACTGCAGCTGTTTCTTAAAAGGCCGCAAGGAGACTGGAAGATAAAATATTGAGTGGCTGGTCCCTCTTGTGGCCGTGTGCTTGGTACTGGATCGGGACGTCAGAACCCCAAATCCTGGCCTTTTGTTAACTGTCCATCCCCACTGCCACAGAGGTCGAAAAGCTTCTGTGAATTCGTAACTGGCAGTAATTTCTTGTCTCTGAACATTTCTGCCTTAATGTACATTACAGCTACTTGTGTATTTACAATTTACATCCTACATTCTCGTGGACAGGGTCTTTTTCTCCTCCCATTTAAAAAAACCTTCTTTGTGGTGATGCACATAAACACTCAAAAATTCTTTAGAAGGGAATTCGTTAGAAGTTTCACAATTGAAGCCTTAAATGGCACGAAGCTGTAAGTTTTATTCACTGTGCAGGCTGAAAAGAATTGAAGTTAAAACCAGAATGTATCTTCTTAAAATAGGAAAGCAGAGCACTGCATTAAAGCCCAGTATTCCTTGATAAACCTGAATTAAGAGAAAGGCCCTTTTGAAGGTGCCACAATTCATTCTTGCAGACCATGAGGCTGGCATAGCCCCCCCCCACCCCCCCTCTCCCCCGCCAGACACACATTAGATTTAAAAGCACTGTGGCGCCCCCTATGGGGGGGGGGCACAGGCCAACGTGGGACTTGATTTGCCCTAAGAAGTCTGCCCAACATTTTAGTGGTGGGGGAGAAAAACCCCAACTTAACATCAAAATCACATCTTCACAGGGAAATCACCGCCCTTTGTCAGCGTTGGCTTCAAACTAAAAGCCTGCTTACCAAATGCTGCAAATCTGCTTAGCAGATTCCCTGCTTATTCTGAGACAGACATTTGGCTTAAATTTACTTCTTTGAAATAGTAGTAATTTTAAAAGAGGCAGAGCCGAAGAGAAATGAATAGGAAAAAAGCTTCTAAATCATAAACATCTTTCTGCAACTACCCGGCCCAGGGAGCCCAAGTGCCCGTTTTTCATGTGGTGGGGACTCGCACTAAGTAAGCATCATCAGACAGGAGAAGAAACACAGGCAACGCCAGTTCAAGCTGGTAAGTCTGCCTGGTTCCTTTCTTCCCACTGGATTCCTTTGCTCAGAGCGATTACTATGCAGAAGGCACAGAGGAGTTTCCTTCGAACAAAATGCAAAGCTCTGCATGCAGCTCAGGACCACCAGCCGCTGCTGTGTGTAATGTCAAGGGGTGCCAAGTACCCTGGAGGCAAAATAAAGCCAGAGGATGGAGACCACCCCAATGGGGTGCCCTCAGAGATACAGAGGGTTGGGGAAGGACCTCTGTACAGAGATGGGAAGAACCAAGGGAATGAGCCGTTCAAACATCCAGAGGGGACAGCAAGAGCGAAGCTGGGAGGTGACAAGAGGCCAGGCAAGCTGGCGGGACTGAGCTGGAGAGGAAGAGCACGTGCTGCGGGCAGGCAGGTGGCCGCGGCCCAGACACTGGGGGTCTTCTGCTAGGCCTCCGGACCCTCCTCCAGGCACGATGGCAGCCACTGCCAACACGCTCTGTTCAATTCTAACATGGCGTTAGGTAAAACTAAATAAAGTTAAAAATTCAATTTCTCAACCCCGCTCACCACATTTCTGGTACTCCAGAGCCACAGCATGACCACCACATTAGAGAGTGAAACACAGAACATTTCCACCATTCTAGAACGTCCTATTGGACTGTGCTGCCCAAGAGGTGTTTGGCCTTTTTGTTTTTTCTTTTTCTCAGAGGAGGGTTTCACACAGGGGAGTGAGAAGACCTGACTCAAACTTTAAAAAGGCCACCAGCGACTCTATGAAGAGCAGACCCCAGGGCAGATGAACAGAAGCAGGCAGACCAGTCTGAAGCTAGTTAAGTAAGTTTAGACAAAAATATCAGTGGCTGTCACTACGAGAACGGTAGTGACGTGTGTGGTTAAAAGGAAACAAACAAACAGGCCAGATTCGGGATACGTTCTGACTGGGGAGCCCAGAGGGAGAAGCTGGCTGGCTTCTGGTTCGTAGACGCACCGCGGGTGAGCGCTGGGCACCAGGTCATGAGATGAAAATCACGAGGGGGGCTGGGAGGGAATCAGAAGTCTCACTTCGGAAATGCTAGAGTCTGAGGTGCCCGTCAGACCTCCACAGGGAGACAGTGGAACAGTAACCAGGTCTTCAAGTTCAGGGGCGAGAATGTGCTTTCTCAAGAATATCATCTCATTAGTTAAAAATACAGGCTGTACGCCCCGTCGTAAAGAAGATACCTTGTTAATGCAACACGGCTTCAGTGACTATTAGCAAAACTCGAGGCCTTTGAAAATACGGCTGCATTCTCCACGGTGTCAAATGAATGTTCCGGAAAGTTCAGAGGCCTGCAGCTAGCACATCAATCTAAAGGAATTCAACTTCCTGAATGGTGAAAATGCCTGCAGGCTGGAGTGTGGAAGGAGAAATCAGAAAAGGGGTCTGCGATGATAAAGACTTGACTCAGGCACAGAGAGACGCTCACCTTTGTCTTGTTTTCTTCAGCAAACCCAGGTGTGTCTGTGTCGGGCGGGTAGGCGACCGTGACGTAGACATTGTAGGGCTTCACCTGCATTTCAGAAACAACAGCCGCACCTCAGTAAACAAGACACAGCTGCGTCCACCTGTCAGCCTGCACTGGGTGCCAGGCATGCACACGGTGCCAAATGCCGCCTGCTGGTCTCCAAGGTGGCCCAGGCTGACAGGGAGGAATCCCGTAGGAGCGAAAGCACCACCCACTGAGCCAGGAAGGGCCTCCCTGGGAAGCTCATTCAGAAATAAAGTCCAAGGCTCATCTAACTTCCACTCCAGAAGATGGCTGGTCCTAAGGTATAGATAGCCATTCACCCCTCCTGCCGCTGCCAGTGACAAAAGTGACAAAGGGACAACACTAAAAGGGTCTCCTTGGCCTCCCGGCCTGCTGCTCAAGCACTTGTTTCAAGGCAACAGCCTAGATGTGCTGCTCTGCCAGCAGGACTGCAAATGCGTTTTCCCTCACGCTCCTTCTGACACTCCTGTTACGTTGATTTCATCTACAAGATGTGTGGACGTCACTGAGACCCCTTCACCATGCCCTCCTTGTGACACTCAGTCCTGAGGCTAGAACTACGTGCACCCCGAGAAGTCTGCTTGTTCAGGGGCTCCCTGGGCAGCCAGCCCTCCCCTGTGGGCAGCCTCACCACCCCCCATTTATATACAGAAACGCCGTCCAGGTTCCCCTCCCACCTGGAACTCACCTGCCCCTCGGGCGGTGCAGAAGAGCACCTTCTCAGGCACTCTCCCCTCACCACTGTGCCTCCACACTCAAACTGCCCCCTCAAACACACACCCGCACCAATTCTAGAAGAGTCTCCTGCTGGTCTGGTGGGACACTCCCTTCCCAAAGCCCCACTCAACCCAGATTCTTCGCGACTCTAAGGATGAAGGTTCACACCATCCAAACCTGTGCCACAACTTTGGCTGAATTGGGAGTGGACAGGCAGCTGATGGTGGGTTCGGCCACTGTGGGTTTTACACAGGCTGAACAAACACAGCAGGACCGCCCAGGACAGCAGCCTTGGAGCGCCTCCCAGGGTCCCTTCCCATCACAAAGCCCTTTGCTCTCTGGATCCCTCCGAGGAGCCCAGTTCTGCAGCCTGTGGGAGAAGCCGTAAGGCCTCAGAGGACCATGCGGACAGCAGGCTCCCCGGCAGCCGCCCAGGCCATGCAAGAGCAGAGGGGACACCTGTGTTGGTGAGGCACCAGGGCACCCAGAGCGTGGGAGCTCCCTCGGCATGGACCGGACATGCAGCTTCAGAGCCTAGCTATGCCCATAAATGGCTCTGGATTCGGGCCAGCAGGGAGGTTGATGAGCAAACAAGTTCTCTTCCACTTGTTTTTGAGAGAGTGACTTTAAAAACTGTTTCCCATGGCCTTGTGCAGAGACCAGAGAACTCGAATGTGGAAAATAAAACTGAAAGCAACACGTGGACGAATAAGACAAACAAAAACTCACCCAGACAACAGAACGGTGGTCACCAGAGGTTAGGGGGCTGGGGTAGTGAAGGGTAAAGGGGGTCAAAATGCGGTGACGGAAGAGTTGACTTTGGGTGGAAACACACAATGCAACATATAGATGATGTACCCTTGCACTGTACACTTGAAACCCATGTAATTTTATTAACGGATGTCACCTCAATAATTTTTTTTTTTTAGGTTTTATTTGTCTACTATTTTTAGAGAGAGGGGAAGGGAGGGAGAAAGAGAGGAAGAGAAACATCAGTGTGAGAGTGACATCCATTGGTTGCCTCTCACACGCTCCCAACTGGGGACCTGGCCCACAAGGCAGGTATGTGACCTGACTGGGAATCGAACCAGCGACCTTTCAGTTCGAAGGCTGGCACTCAATCCACTCAAGCCAGGGCTCACCTCCATGGGGAAATCTGATCAAGGAAAGCCAACAAGTGGCCATCAGACCCTATAAAGCCTGATGCCGACAGCTCAGACATGCTGCCCAACAGTAAGGATCGTGGCCCATCAGCCAACGGAAGACAGCATTTCAAAGCAGTTTCTCAAACTCAAGACCTGTCCAGCCCCTTATTGGATGCCGTATCCTGTCTATAATCAGGACGCCAAATGACTCTCTCAGCCTCTGCCTGGATACCTCCCAGTTGCTAGTAAGCCAACCATTTCATTCATTCATTCATTCAACAAACACTTCCTGAATGACAACTATGTGTTGGTATTGTTCTAAGAACAAAGCATATGGATGTGAACCAAACAGACAGAACCCTTGCTCTCACGGAGCTTACAGTCTCCTGAAACTCTTGGTCAGATAATGTGCTAAAATCTAAATACATTAAACTACATCTATACTTTCCTTTCATTGACTAATCCCACAACCCCAGCAGAAAAGAAAATGAGGTTAGTGTGGCTTCACTTGTTTTTGCTCAGTCAGTGCTGACTCCAGAACTTACCACTTCCCCTCCTAAGAATGTACAAGCCAGGACTCCATCAACTGGGCCCCTGCTCACCTCGCCACCCTCTGCTTCTCTTCCCCTGTGTTCTCCCCACCCCATGTCTCCTGCTCTCCCTTCTGCCTGGGCTCAGTCTCAACAGAAAGACAACCACCTACTCCAGAACTGATTCATTGTCAGAATACTCCCACCTAAGGTGTGTTATTCCTAATCCCACCCCCACAAAGACGTGGGGGCTGCAGACAAGGTGGGAGGTGCTGATATGCGGAAAGTGCGCACTTCCTGGCCATGTGGGAAGAGGTGGAGTCTGAGGGGGAGAGCAGGATCCAGACGAGATTTTTTCTTACTTGGTCTCTGCTTCCCCCAAAAGTTAACTTTTAAAATCTTTAACTGATGTATTTGTACCTAAAAGACTGACTCTCTGAAAGACCAACAAAGGCAAAAAAGCATTCTTTCCAAATGACTTGTACGTAATACACCTCTAGGGTCTGACTTTAGTTTTGGGGCAAGGGGTGGGGTGGACAGGGAGACTTAAGAGTTAAGCCAAAAAGGATTCTCAAAAGCCGTTAGCATTTAAGCAATTCTATCAGGTCTGTTCATTCACTGGAAACCCTACCACCTTGGCCAAACTGCCTCAATGATCCAGGTTTCAAAAACACAACACTGGAAGTTTGTAGGGAATGTATTTGTTGTGATGCAAGTTCTACTATCAACAAACTAGATTTGGATTATTGAACTTATTTCCCCACACAACTATTCTTCACACTACAGGTTTATTTTATTTTTTGTTTACAGGAGGACATTTTGAATAGAGTCCAAGTACAGAGGAAAGTCAAGGAGACTAGCCTGAACCTGCAGGATGTGACTCACACTTGTCATAAGGAGGCTGCAGGGACTCTCCAACAGCCACTCACATTCTTTCCCCCCGTCTGCAACAACATCTCCACTCTATCTGAGGCGAAACCAGGCTGCCCGTATTATATGTATTACATGCTTTGCCCTAAATCACTGCATCCTGAAGTGGCTCTGCGAGACCGGACATAGGAAGAAAAGCCCTAATGAGCACATTTGTCAGTTCCAACACACTGCTTCCCCTCCTGGGTTTCTAAGACCAAAGTCGAGGGCTGAGGCAACCAGCCGGATAGATGAGTGACACTTCTGACCTGAATTACAGACACGTTCTCTGCTGGTCTGCAGGAGGACAGAGGCAAAGACAGAGCCCCAAGGCCGGGGCTCTGTTACTATTTCGGTCACAAAACCGCCATGTGACTTTGAGAGACCCCACGAACTTTGTGAAAACCCAGATTTCTGATCTCTAAGGCGGCATAACATTGTCTGCCTCAAGAAGTTGACAAAACTGTTATAAAAATAAAATGGTTATTCACAAAGAGACTTTGCAACAGAAAAATTGCAAAAGAAATACCAGTACTCTTGTTTGAAATGTCACAGCTGTATGTGTGCTCTTGGCTAATCAATGACCAATTATTGATTACAGCATTAAGCAAGTGGATGAACATGAGATTTGGGGCTGGTTCCTTTGAGGATAATGGCTCCATGTATCAGTCCCTCGGTGGCAGCTCGGGACTCTGTCACTGACCAGCAGCTCACCCACAGCAATGCTTGTCTGCCCTAGGCAGGGAGGGTCTGTGTTACCTACCACTGGGGGTTCTTCTAGGGATTTTCTAAATCAAGGTTCAGCAAGGTACGGTCTGCAGGCCAAACCAGGCCCTTCATCTGTTTTTATCAATAAAGTTTTATTGGTATCCAGCCACACCCACTCATTTGCATATTGCACATGGCTGCTCTCCTGCTATCACAGGAGGCTTGAGTAGTTAGGACAGAAACCACCAAGCTCTCAAAGGCTAAAATATTACTATCTGGATCATATCAGAGAAAAAATTTTCCAACCCCTGATCTAAGTCATTCAATGGGATTCTCAAAGCACATGGTTACTGTAAGAGGGTTGGCCACAGAACCCTCTTCATTCACTGTTCTGGGCCCACAGAATTCACTGTTCTGGGTCTTTAACATCACGCTGTAGTGTTATGTTTCTGCATCTATTGCACTAGTACAATTTGGCCTTGCCTTGCTGAGTCCTTGACTTTGGGTAGGTCCGTGTGAAGGTCTCTAAGCATTCCCACGTGACAGTGCCGCGGGAGCCTGCTCCACACAGCTGAGGTCCAAGGCTGTCACGTCACAACAAGCACTTACTCTGGTACTAGTCCTAACCTCCCCTTCTGCCACAAAAGGTTCTACGAACTGTGAAAATAAAAAGCCATCACTCTTATCAATATTTCAAGAAATTAAACGTACCAGGAGAATCAAATGCTTTTTTTGTTTTAGTCCAACCCTCTCATTTTACAGATAAGTAAACTGAGAGCAAGTTAATGACTTGTCTAAAAGCTCACAGCTAGCCAGCTTCAGCGCTCCCCTCAAACATATGCTGAGTGTACTAGCCAGTTCTAAGGGCAGATCTCTCTGTTACAGAAACAGCGCTAAAGAGTAAAGGATCTGCCCAAGCTCACGACACGAGCTCACACAGGGGCAGACCAATGGTGCAACGAAGGCTAGTAGTGCTTTGTGTATTCACTGAGGCAAGCAAAACCTCACGGCCATCCTGCTTGCCACAACCATAAGCGTTTTACACAATAAAAATGTTAACGTTTCAATTGCAAGATTCAGGCGTGGAGCTGGTGCTCTTTCACTGACGTCAAGTTCACAAATCTGCAATTCAACAGAACGACGTGTGTCAGGGAGCCACCAACGAAAGGGGAACATTCGCTGAGCCAACAGGAAGACGCATACACCCGAATACAGCGCTTACCTCCATCTGCAGCGCTTCCGCTAAGCCCCTGATGGCGAACTTGGACGGAGAGTAGGCGGTGAAGCCGAAGAGTCCCACCTGGCCTCCCTGGGAGGACAGAAAGACAATCCTGCCCACCCGGCGCTCCTTCATGGTGGTGATGACAGCTCGGCTGGGGTACACGCTGCCCAGGTAGTTAATGCTCATTAGTTTCTGCAGGGACAGAGAGGCCATGGAAAATGAGGAAGGTCAAAGCCGCAAGGCTGCATGCACTCCCAGGCATGCGATCTGCTCTCCAGGTGGGAGCTCGGTGTACTCTTCGAATGAATGAATGATTGAGTGAGTGAGTGAATGAATGAATGAACAAATGAACAAATGAGAAAATGACTCTGTACTTGAGCCGCGATGCTCAGTCTGTTATTTGAAGTCTGTTTCTATCTGGTCTTGCCTTCTCACAATGACCGCGGTTACGTCTTTGCTGAAAACGGGTCAAAACTTGTTTTCTCCTTGCAGGTAGTACTTTTGGAAAGGCAGTTTTAGGAATGAGCTTCCAGACAGGTCCAGCCCTTTGGTTCTGAGCTCAAGAAAGACCAGAGAGACGGGGACGGTGCTTGACAGCCTGTACTATGGTTTGAAGCCTCTGCCCTACCATTTCCTACCTGTGTGAGGACAGACTGAGAAGGCCCTACGCAGCTGAAAACAGGGCTCTCGTAATGGCGTTCTCTCCCAGGGCTGCTGCAAAGGTTAACAGAGGGAACCCAGGCCGGGTGCTAGTGCGGCCCCCGGCCCAAGTCGGTACTCAGTAAATGTTGGCTCTTATATTGTGATGGGTCAGATCTTACCTAACTTCCAACAGTGTACTTTCTCCTCATCCGGGAACTCTTAAACACCTCATATCTTCACTTGAAAGTCTAAGACTACTTGCACTGAAATGTTCTTATGTTAAAAGTCTTGTAAAAATATTAGCTCAGTCGCCATGTAAAACCAAACACTTCATTGGGGGAACTCTGAGTCCATCATGACATGTTAATTCAATAGAACGTTAGATAACTTTTAGAAATAATGACCAGGAACATCAGGAGGGTGGGGAATATTTATTCCGTAAGTTTTTAAAAAGTCAAGGGCAGATGATGAATTTACCTGTGACTGTAACTATTTCAAATATTAAATGAAAGCATGTGTGCACAGGCGTAAAAATAAGGAAACAGAAAATTCTATGTGACTGTGTTAGGATGCTGGGATTCCCATTTCCCCCTCCCCAATTATCTTTCAATATCATTATATTGTTTTAATAATAAAAATTCTCTAAAATGGTATTTGAGAAAAAGACAGCACACTGCATCCAAGGGTCACCCTCAGCCCCTTCAGAAACCTCCACTACGATTTCAGTAAAAAAATATATTTGTAAAAAAATCCAAGAGCATAGGAAATAAGAAAGAAAATAACAGCAGTAATAGTTTGAAAGTGGAAGAATCGAACAATGAGCGATAACTAGCTCAGCAGAAAGCCGAATGCTAAGCAAGGAGTGGAGAAACGAAAAAGCTTGTACCACAGAACCCCCAGAAGGCTCGAGGGCCTCTGGGGGCAGGAGCAGGCCGGGGGAGAGGGGGGGGCGGCGGCACAGGGCTGAAAGACAAGAATATGGACTAAGAATCTACTTGTAAAAACAGTCAGATACGCAAGTTCACGATCATGATCGGAGGTATTGATACCTCTTTTTCAAAAGTTGACAGAACAAGTTGACACAAAATCAGCAAGGATACAGAAGATTGGAACAATGTTGCCAAGTGTGCTTTTCAAGTGCTCAGAGAATGGCTACAGGTAGACTATAGTCTGGGCCCTGAATTGAGTCTCAATAAATGTGAAAAGATTCAAGTCATATAAAGTATGTTCCTTGACCTCGATGGAATTAAATTGGAAATCAATTAAGAGAAAGTTTTCTGAAAAACATTCAAATATTTAGAAACTAAATAACACACGTCTAATAACCCAAGGGGCAAAGCAGAAATGACAAGGGAAATTGTAAAACATTTGAACTGAACGAAAGTGAAAACACTTTCTGCTGCGAAAGCAGGACTGAAACATCTGTATTAGAAAAGGTAAAAGGCTTCCACCTAAAGAAACTATAAAAAGAAGAGCAAGTTAAAATAAAAGCAAGCAGAAAAAAGGAGATAATAAAAACAATAGCGGGAATAAATGAAAAAGAAAACAGAAAAACAATAGAAAAATCATAAACCAAAAGCTGGTTATTGAGGAAAACCAGTAAAATTGATAAACGCCGGGTCATCCTGGTCGGGAAAGGGCGAGGACACAAATGATCAATCCCTAGAGTGACAGAGGTGACACTACAACCTCTATGGAAATGAAAAGGACAATAATGGAGTATGGTGAATACCAAACACTGTGCCAATAAATTCGATCTTAGATAAAATAGACAAGTTCCCTGAAAGACACAGGTAGCAAAAGCCACTCAGAAAGAACATACTTACGTAGCCATCTATTTATTCAAGAAACAGAATTAAAGGCATAAGCTGCCCCACAAAGAAGTCTACCCAAACATTTAAGAAAGCACAATACCAATTCTATACAAACTCTTTCAGAAAACTGGAAAGAGAACATTCCCCTACTCATCTCATGAGGCCGGCATCACCCTTGTTCCACAACCAGAAAATAACATTATGAGAAAGGAAGATATCCCTCAGGAACACAGAGATGAGACAGCATAACCAAATGGGATTCATCCCAGGAATGCAAAGTTGGTTTAACGTCGGAAAATTAATGTCTGATCAACCCCAGAAATGCAGAAAAAGCATTTGACAAAATTCAACATCCATTCCTTCTTTAAAAAAACTCACTCGGCAAACTGGAAATAGAAGGGAACTTCTTCTGCTTGGCCAAGGGCATTTACTAAAACCACAAAAACAAAACCACCGCCAACAGCACACTTACATGGCCAAGGCTAAGTGCTTTCTCCCTCAGATCAGGGACAGGACAGGGATGCCTGTTCTCAACACCTCCACCCGAAGCTGTGCCGGAAGTTCCAGCAGAACAACAAGGCTGTCCAGAAGAAGACAACGTCACCAGCAAAGCAGCTGCAGGTGACGTGGCCTTCAATGTAGAAAACCTAACGAACACTGGAGTTCATAACTGAGTTTAGCCAGGTTGCAAGATCAATATCCAAAAATGAACTTTATTTCATTATTTGAGCAATGAACACTCAGAAACTGGGATTTAAAAAATAAAATTTATACCAGCATCAATCAAAAAATAAGAAATATTGAAAAGCGACGTGAAAACTGCAAAACCTTGCTGAGAGAAACGAAAGAACACCTAACCAAGTGGAAGTCTAGACCACACCATGGGTCAGAAGACAGTCTTGTTGGGATGTCCATTCTCCCTAAGTGGATCGATGGTCAATGTAATCCCAATCAAAAATGTAAATTAACTTAATATCTACAAGTAGAGAAAACAAGACACCATAAAGAAAGGCATCAAAAAGGCCAATGAAGAGAAGGAAGTAAGTGGGAGGTCCCCAAGTTCACCTCCAGTTTTGTGATTCATGGGAGGGCCTCATGAGACTGATTCATGGGAGGGCCTCATGGGACTCTGCACAGCCTTGTGCTTGTGGCTGAGGTTTGTTAGAGTGAGCGGACACAGAGACAACTCAGCAAGGGCAAAGGCACCCAGGGGAGAGGCCAGTGACACCAGGCACAGGTTTCCAGGAGTCAGTTGCCCATGGGCTCACACAGGGCGTGCTTACTTGCCCCTCACTGTCCCCCACCCTGGCCCGCAATGTGCACTGAAGACATGGGCAAGGAACGGTGCACAGGCATTTCATGGGCATTCTTCGGTAAGATGAAGACTGAAAACCAGAAGCCAAACAAAAGTAACTGCGACAGAATTTATTTTGCATAAAAATGAACTCTTAGCTTCAGAAGACGCAGGAGATGTGGTAGTGTGTGTTCCAACGGGGCTCCCTGAGGATTCCTGGACTTGACTAAACAAAGCAAGTGACTGACCCCAGAGAGGAGAGGGGCCTTGGGAGGTGCCGGTCCTCTGAGGCCTCCATGGGGGCAGCTAGGGCAGATGGGGCAGAGAGGGCCTCTGGGTGTCAGGCCCTGTTGCTGGAATGGAGGCCCCGGGCTTGGGGCTAACAGTCCTTCCTTTTTAGGCCAGTTCTCACTGAGGGCAGGGCCTCTTCCAACACCCCTATCAACCGCTTGAACTCCTGTGCTGACCTGTCCCCCACACTCCCTGCTCACCCAGTACTCTGCTCCCATCCACTTCCCAACATCGCCACTTCTTCCCTCAGTGACCCCAGGAGCTCCGAGTCTCCCTGACACAGCAGGAGAGCCTGAATGCCTAGCCCAGTTCATACCTCTTGAGGGCTTTCAGACTAAACCCCATCCCGCTCTGGGTGGCCCTCGAGGCCTCAGCAGACCCGGAGGCGCTGCGCTGCGCTCCAGCCCTCCCTGGGGTGCTGCAGCCACACAGGCCTGCTGCTCCAGCTCCCCTGATTCACGCAGCTCCTCCCACCTGCAGCCAAGGCAGCGGCAGGCTCTTCTCCCAGAGGTGTCTCCCTGGCACTCCCACCCTCCAGGTCTCAGAGCCCCCAGGCTGGGTCTCCCTCCACACCACCTGACGGAGCCCCTCAGCCCCCTTTTCCCTCTCCCTACACCACGTACCCCAGTCTGAAATCACGCTTGTGATTTCACGCTTGTTGTCTGCTTGCTCCTGTGGGCTCTGCCGCCCTCACCAGGGCCAAGACTTTATTCTCTTGCTCACCACCTCCCCCAGGACCCAGAACAATGCTGGGCTCAGGAGAGACTTTCAGGAGTATTTGTGGGTTGAGTGATTAGGGGAAGGACATTCATATTTTTTTTTAAGATTTAATTTATTTTATTTTTAGAGAGGGGAAGGGAAGGAGAAAGAGAGGGTGAGAAACATCAATGTGTGGTTGCTTCTTGCATGCCCCCTACTGGGGACCTGACTTGCAACCCAGGCATGTGCCCTGACTGGGAATTGAACCTGTGACCCTTTGGTTTGCAGGCCCTCGCTCGATCCACTGAGCCACACCAGCCAGGGCTCAGGACATTAGTATTTCCTAAGCAAGTAACATGGGCTGGACGTCATGCACACATTACGTCACTTAATCCTCACAGCTCTGGGGACTGTCTATCCAGTTCAGAGACGGGAGTTGGGGCCGGAGGCGAAAGGGTGATCTGCTCGCGATCACACAGCCACCAAATGGTCAGAACAGAAACCCTTAGACCTAAGACCTCAAACTGGTTTAGCCTGATGCCAAAGCCCGCATTTGTTCTGCTGTGCCTGCTGGGGACAGAGAGCAGCAAAGCACTGTGTGGGTGCCTGCAGGGCAGAAAGGTGCTGGCGTGCGGACAAGAAATCGGTCGTGATTGGTTTGTTATTTTTAAAACAAGAGAGAGGGAGAGGAGAGGGAGGAAGGGAGGAAGGAAGCAAGGAAGGAAGGGAGGGAGAGAATGAAAGGAAACAGTGTGAACAGGAGATGGAAGTTTGAGAGCACAGTGAGTTTTTTTTAAAAAGATTAGAATTGTGCATTTTTTAACATTTTACAAGCTTTACATTATCATGATTTTCCTTCCTCCATCTCATCTGCTTTGCGTCTCACCTGCTTCGCTCTGTCTCCTTTTCACTGACAACCCCCGCCCAACCAGGCCTTCCCATGGGGCTGTGCACTTAGTTTCCACTGTTCTTTTATACCCCACAACACATCCATTCACTCAGCTACCACCCTACTTCCATCCGACACACAGATGAAAACCATCCCGACCCCCCCTGTCCCGGAGCTGACTCGTCCTTTGTCCCAAGGTCCCAGCTTTACAAAGGTGCGTTCACTAATTACAACCCTGTAACCAAGTACCCCACAGTCCTCTCTGCCCCCCACAGTCAGTCAGGGAAGGTCTGCTGCTTGTCCCTTCATCTCTCTCTCTCTCTCTCTCTCTCTCACGCACACACATACCCTACTCCTCTTATGAAGCTACCTCTGAGGTCCCTCCACCATCATTTCATGTTGAGATTGCTACCACAGCTACTCCTCCCTCCCCATTGCTTCTTCACACAGCCATTGACGTAATCTTCAAAACTCCCCTTTGATAACTCACAGATAACAGTAGACTGGCTGTCTATCTTTATGCCTAGTTGATAAAGGACCTGTAAGACTCTTGAGCCCCAGGCAGGGCACCACCCTGCTCGAATTACATCTGGACTCTCCCACCTTGGCGGTAGATCGGAGCCCATGGTGCCTGCCCACCGCCCGCCAGAAGCAAGAACTACTGCTCCAGCCGGCTCCTTTTCTAAAGCGGGTGCAGGGTCACTGCGCAGTCGGGCGCGTGCAAAACCCAATGCCATGAGGAAGTCTCAGGAGAATGTTAAGAAAAACAGGGCTGGTGCAATGTCAACTAAAAATAGCATTCTGCACTTAAAAGATTTCCGACATGATGTCCATTTCTAAAGAGTGGGCTGAAATAAAGAGAGGTCCCATGGCATACCTGTTTAAAAATATAACCATAAGTATGATGCATTCTCTTTTTATTCTGATTTCAGAACTCTTAAAAAGTCTGATCCTCAACTTTTTGGCTTTTCCATGCTAAAAATACTGACACTTGACATCAAAACCCAGCATCTCTTGGCTTACCAAGCTCCCTTCTAGAGTTATGGCCTCAGGGTTTTGTCAGGGTTACCTGTGTCAGACCGAAGGGTCCATTCCCATTTTACACCTGGTAAAACCCAGGTCGAGAGACTCGTCTAAACCCTGGAGGCTGGACAGCCAGGGTATTGGGACCAAAAGTGCATGTGGCCTTCCTCTGCTCTTCTAAAGCTTCTATGCAACCTGAACACATTTCATCTATTTCGTTTGTAAAGCCTTTACCCAAGGCCTGGTTCTACCTGCAGTGTATGGGCTGCCCTTGTGAGCAACAAATCAGATTTTTACTTACTTCAAAAGTCCCAACTTCGAGATCTTCAAATTTCCCTGAAACTGACATTCCCGCACAGTTCACGAGCATGTCCACTGGGCCCAGTTTCTCCTGTGCCTGGAAAAGTTGAGCAGAGCAGACGTGAAGAAAGAGAAAGAACTACTTAGTAGCAAAGCGATGCCAATAAATAAAATCTACAAAACGACTAAACCTGTTAGGAAGATTTACCGATTTCAAACCACATAGCGAGATGGTAAGAACCAAATGAAAGGCACAGGAATTCATTCCAATTAGCCCAACTTCTTACTTGTTTTATGACGTTTTCTACTTGGCTGTAGTCTTGGGAAACGTCAACTGATATACAGAGCACCACCTGTTAGAAAGAGAAGAGAGCACTCAAAGCCGCACAGGTATCTGAAACTAGATTTTCAAGTTTGTTTGTTTTTTAATTAAGGACAATGCTTTCCGAAAGATAAGGAAGGAGCCTAACTCTGGATACATCAATTGCATTGTTGGAAATCTGTTGAGAATGCAATTAGCAGACTCTGAATTTTCTCGGCAGTTTTTGTAGAAAACTATTCTGAGCAAACTCGAAAGAAATGTTGGCCAAAGGGCACAGACTCCCAGGAGTAAGGTGAGTGAATTCGGGAATCTAATGTACAACATGGAGACTATCATGATTAATACTGACCTGTTGCATACATGAAACATGCTAAGAGCATGGATCTTAACTGTTCCCGCCACACACACACACACACACACACAGAGCTACGTGAGGTGCTGGGGGTGCTCATACACTTGATTGTGGTAATCATTTTACAATGTGAACGTGTGTTAAATCATCACATCATACACCTGAAGTACATATAAGTATTATTTGGCAATTATACCTTGATAAGGCTGGAAATAGAAAAAACTGTAAAAACGCTCTGCTATGCCACTAATCTAAGTGACAAAAAGCAGGTGGAGCACCCCTCGAAGCCAGGAGGGGAGGCGGGAACGGCCTGCAGGTGTGAGGGCCAGCTCTGGGGGGCGCTGGAATGGCTGTGTCTGCACTCCAGTGGTGGCTTCACAAGGGTATACACCTTTAAACGGGTGTGGTTCAGTGCTCGTAGATTACACCTCAAGGAGTTATGTGAAAGAATACATAAGTTACCTAAAGAATACATAAACTGTACATAAATTATGCAGCTCAGGTTGTTCATATCTTAACTTGTTAAAAGAATAACAGAACCGGGAGTGGGAACCATAGGATTACTTTTTAAACAAGCCTTTTTATGCAGGATCAGATCATTTTCTGTAAATAAGAACTATACCACAGACAAGTGAAATTTCACCCAAAAAGAAAGTGTTGAGATAGTGCCAGGAAAAAAACACCCACAGGGCACTGCTTACACTAAGTGTGCAACAAGCCCCTGCTGGACCCTGCAGGAGGTCAGGCTCCCCCTTGCCCACCCAGCCCTGACACTGCCCCTCCCTGACGTGGAGTCATGACTGTCCCCTCGACCTAAGCCGACTGATGGGTGAGGAGGGGCGGGAGTAACGATGAAGTCTGGAGCAGAGACTGCCCTGGTGGCAGGCAAAGCTGGAGCGCTTAGGCTCCACAGTTTCAGATGGCGTTTCCTTCTCTTTCAGAAGTTGCATGAACATGAGGAGAAAAATGAGGAGGCTGACTGAGCTGGAAGAGGCCCAAATTTGTGCTCTTCAGAGAAGGGAGCACAGGCAGAGGCCGAAGTACTGGAGAAGAACACAGATGTGTACGAGGACACGGGGCGAGGACTTCTACCTGCAGCAAAGTCTGCAACAATAGCGCAAACACAAAAATGCCGACCGCCCAACCACAGGGGACTGATGGAATAAACTCTGGGGCACCCAACGGTATGCCACAGCAGAATAAGAAACAGACAGATTAATTTTTATTGACATGAAAGATCTCTAATACGTTCTGGCAGGAAACGGAGACAATGAAATACCATTTACGACCCATCAAAGAGGGAACAATTAGAAGTCAGACAATACCAGGTGTCGGTGAGGGTGTGGGGCAGCAGAAACCAGCAACCACACGGGAGGGAGTGGAACCACTCTGCTGAGGCTGAAGAGCTGCGTGCACGCTCAGCTCAACCATTACATTTTGAGGTTTCCTCCATTCTTGCCCATGTGCACAAAGAGCCAAGCTTCCGTAACAGCAAGAAACACAGCCGGCAATGAAACTGGAAACAGCCTAAATAGGCACCGACTGTAGAACTGAGAACAAAAGGTAGTCTATTCACGGGAGAGGATACGATGTAGCAGTAAAGAGTGAGCTTTACCGCAGCAACACAGAGGAATGAGGAATTTTTAAAATAGTGTCCAGTGGAGAACGAGTGGCAAGGGAATCAAAGAAAGATGCCGTACCAACCTACAGACAAAGACAGACTAGTGGTCACGTGGGGCTGGGGGGGACTGGGGGGAAGGGGGTGACTGGTAGCGGGCATGCACTTTCTTTAAGGGATGGTGCACATGTTCCTAAATTAACTCCGGGGCGGTCATGCAACTCTGTGATGCCCCGTGAACCATTGAACAGTACACACCCCAATCAGGGAATCGTACGCTAGGTGAACAGTATCTCGAGGAGGCTTTCCATAAAAATGGTGCCATTAAATTTAAAAAGCAGCGCACTATTAAAGGTCAAAGGTTTATGGCCACATTACAGAGAAAAGCAAATAGAGGATCATCACAAAAATCAGGGTGGGGGTCCCTCGAGGGGAGACACACAGGGTGAGCTGATGGGGGCCCTGGCCAATCCCGTTTCTAAGCTGGGCGATGAGTGAAACAAGAAATTATGTTTTATACCAATATGTGCACATATATATAATATTTCATCTATCAAGCAATTCCATAACCCAAGTGTTTTTAAAGTCCTCCTTTTCCTTAAGTGTGGCTCTAAAGTGGATTGAAATAAAGAATTGAAATAAAATCACTTCTAGTAAAGCATCCTGTTATCAGATCACTTGTGTGCATAAGAGTCTATGGTTTTTGTGATAACCTGAAGTCCCAGACAATTCAAACAATTTCACCTTTTTAAAAACAGCCTCATAGGTATCTTACAATTAGAAAAATCTTGCATCTTTTAACAAGCCATTCAAGAGGTGAAGTCACCCTTCTTTTCCTTTGTGCCACTGGGTTGATTCCTACAGAAAAGGCCTCCCACGAACAGCGACTTTACCTGTTTATCGTTAACAGAGTGCTTTTCAATCTCTTTCTTTGCCTGCAGCAGCCGGTCCTGAAAGCAAGAGAGAACAGTTAGTTCTGACAACGGCCCATGTGTCCGCTTGCCTGTTTGAAGGGAGAGCAGAAGCGATGGCCGTGTCTCTGCTAACCTCTGGGCAGCACACAGCCAGCACGGGCGTTGCCAGCAGCGGGCCGGCCTCCGGAAGCCACAGAGCGCGTTAGGTCAGGGCTCAGTGACGGCAAGTTTTTAAAATCATCGCATGTGAAGGTAACAGAAAAATACACGAACTTCAAAATGCCAATTAACGGTATCAATTGCTGATGGTCACCCTATCAGTTCCAATCGATGGTTGGATCTGACATTTTTTAGTAGATATAAGCCGAAAACAACCATGTGGATATGCGATTAGAGTACACGTGACTCCATGCCAAGAGATCACCAGTATTTTGCTCCTCTGTTCCCAAAGCAAATCACTTTTGGACGGACTGGGTGAATCTGAGCCTGGCCATTCTCAAAGATACTCAAAGACAAGGAAAGCTGTCCAGGTAACAGCCATTCTTCCAAGGCCTTAATTTCACTTGTTTCACCCATTTTCAAGGAGGCAAATATCGATCCACAGTGTCTTAATTCACTCCATAAAATATGTAATTCAAGTATATCAGGACAGCAGAGAAGCACAGAAAAAGAAGGCAATCCTTCAGAAAGACAGGGGTTTTCTAAACCTGAATGCGCCTATAATACAATAACATTGTTCTATCAATAAAGATCATCTTAACAAAGTCAAGATTAATAAACTTGACTTTGCCAAAGTCAGAATAAAAAATATCACGTGAGAAAGTAAAGGATTTCTCGATGCCAGACGGGGCCTCTCGCCTCCTTTCCATCTTCCCCATGTCAAATACGGGCATTGTTTAAACCTCACAAAATGCCTATTAAAGTCGCGTTTCCATTCCCGTAAGGTGGTGTCTGAGCAAAGCAAAGCAAACTCACTGTGGGAGAACTCAGCATATAAATAAGGGTCGCTACTTCTGCCTTTCTTGATTTTAAAAAGAAAATAAGGACGTCCAAGCTGAATTCTGTATCCTTAATTGAACGTTTGCCCCAGAGCACCCCATGGCCAGCATTGTCACAGAGCCTTGCTCACCTGTGATCTCCTGCCTGAGAAGTTACCCTACTCCTGCCCTCCCTTTGCGTGGGGGCATCCGAGTCTCCAAGCACCAAGGCCACACTGCCATTCCCATTCCCTCCATCATCCCCCTTCACGCCTTCATTCGGCAGAGATGTCTGAGCACCCGCTGAAGCCAGCTACGTCGGGCACAGAACAGCAGCAGTGGACGGCACAACCCTGGTCACTTCCCCCGCCCCATGGAGCAAGAGTCCCTGTAACTGCAGGGCCATGAAAGCAACTTTGGAAAGAACAGACCCTGAATAAAAAGAGTAACAAACCTTGTGTAAACTGAACACAGAAAAACACACGTTCTGCTACGCTGCTGGGAGGGGTGAGATTCCTCTGGCGTGTGGGTTTCCCTGGAGATGTGCATCCTGTCCAGAGCACATCCTTCATGGCTCAGTATGAGTCCCACCATCCCCTTGGCCAGCACCTCCCACCTCCGGTGGGTGGAGGGCCCTCCACAGCCTCCTACTTCCATCCAGGTGGGCCGCTCAACTTCCTCTTGGCCTCTCCCGTTTCAAGATCAGCAGCGTCTACAGGGTTCCCTAACGGTTGCTGGTACTAAATAAATATTAGTGGAGCTGATCTGTCTTCAGCTAAGAAATTGTCCTGAATAGCAGAAATAACCAATGGTTCAGGAATGTCCCCTCGACCCAGAGATGTCTCATGCAGGTGTCAAACCAGGTCATGTGTGCAGCCTTTCGGACTACCAGAAGTTCAGTAAGTTGGTGCCGACTCACCTCGTTTCGTGCGACCAGAGTTATGAACGCTCCCTGTTTGTAGCACTCAATGGCGATACACTTTCCAATGCCGCTGGAGCCCCCAGTGACCTAGAAGCAAAAATATGAAAAGGCTCCTGAGCACTTGGCATTACGCTTCTGAGGGAAGTGTACTCAACATGATTATCTCGGGCTCTTAGAACCAATATAAGAGCAGGTCTGAGCCCTGGCTGGTGTGGCCCAGTGGTTGAGTGCTGACCTGCGAATCAAAGGGTCACAGGTTCAATTCCCAGTCAGGGCACATGCCTGGGTTGCGGGACAGGTCCCCAGCAGGGGGTGCTCCAGAGGCAACTATACATTGATGTTTCTCTCCCTTTCTCCCTCCCTTCCCCTCTCTAAAAAATAAAATGGATAAAATCTTAAAAATAAACTATAGAAATAGTTCAGATGTTTAAAAAAAAGAAGTAGGTCTTAGCTACCATCACTTCTCCATCCCAGGTGGGTGCAAAGGTGAAAGGCTGTGCCATCCACAGCGCCTGCTGCTGTCCGTCACTGTCCCCGGTGCTGAGCTATACACGGCGCACCTAGGGTATTTTCCTAAGTTCACTGGAGGGAAAGTGCCCTATGAATCTAGCTAATAAATAATACATCAGTACTAAGTGCTCATCATAGGCGATAGATAAAGCTGTGGTGCACATATGCAATGGAACATTATTCAGCCATAAAAAAGAAGGAACTCTTCCCATTTGCAACAGCATAGATGGACCTTGACGGTATTATGCTCAGTGAAATAAGCCAGTCAGAGAAAGACAAATACAATACGATTTCACTCATGTGTGGACTCTAAAGCACTGTGTGTGTGTGTGTGTGTATACATATATATTAAAAAGAACACTATAAAAGAACACACAAAACAGAAACAGACACAGATACAGGGAAAATGGACTGATGGCTGCCAGCAGGGAGGGAGGCTGGGCGGGTGGGTGACAAGGCGAAGGGATTGAGAGGTACAGAATGGCAGCTACAAAGCAGTCACAGGATGTGAGGCACAGTGCAGGGAACACAGTCAGTCCTACTGTGATAACTGCATGGTGCCAGGGGGCCCGGGAATTACTGGGGGGACCAGTTCGTGAGTTATGTAAATGTCCGGCCACATCGTCTGGGAGAAATTGCTGCGCACCAGAGAACCGCTCAACCGGATCACTTCTAAGATTCTTCCAGAAGAACAAGAGTCAGGCTCCAAGTTTTGGGTCACGGTTCGTGGAAAACCAACTTTCCTATCAAGCCACCTAATCCTTCACAGGCATGTAAGGATTAGCCGTTTGTGGGCTGTGTTATTTTGAAAGTTACAAGCAAATATAAGAGATTTTCACCATGGCTCAGAAACATGGTAAACAGGTGTGGAGTTGCCTGACCACTGGTAAGCTGAGCCAGACGTGGGGCACTAAGGAGCAGTTCCATTTCCTTCCTCTCTCATTCCCTCTCCCAGTGGCAGGAAATAGAGTGTAAATGGGACGGACTCTTTGATCACACCCTACGCCTCTTATTGAGGACAAGAGGCGGGTGCGTGGCAGGGAGTGTTGCTTCCAGCCATCCTCGAAAAAGGAGAACTAGATTTTCCAGTACTCAAGTCAATTAGACAGCTTTTTAAAAACAGCTGATTTAACTAAGTCCACACCCTATAAGACTTCTACCCGGTCGTTAGGGCGATGACAGAAACAAACAATAAATAGTTAGACCCAGTCTGTTTATGCCTCCACCTAAGCAGCCATTCTAAACCTCAGCGGCCTCTCCTAACGCCCCTGGGTCTGGTCCTAACAAATCTCAAGAAAAGTAATCACATTTTCGCTCCTCTTATGACGTTAAAGAAGAGGGCAGGTAGTGACATCATGTGAATCATTCACGTCATCCTTGCATTATTTATAAGGGCGTATGAAAATCAGATCGTGAAAATAAGAAACCCACAGGTCTGTCGTCTTACCCACCTGCGGCCTGATGGGGCTAGAAGACCAGAGGCAAGGTTAAGTGAAACTCTCTCCTAAACAACTGACTCAAAACTTTCATCACTGCTTTCGGTGTGACCGTGGACCGTGCTGCGCTCTGCAAACACACGATGTGGGAGAAGCCACCTTTTGAAGCTGTGCTTTCCTCGCCCTGTGCCTTCCCGATTCAGCATGACGGTAGCGTCTTGCTCCTGTCTCTCGCTTGTCCAGATCTACAGCACGCTAAAAGGAATGCCCATCCTGTCCTATCACAGCCCAGTGGGGACACTCAAGTGTGTCACCTCGGGTACCGGGAGGGTTACTGCCGCCAGCTTGGTAGCAGACTGTCCTCACTCAGAACCTCCGGCCTCAGTGGGCCCCGGGGTGCAGGCGTTCGAAGCCACCGCCGACAGCGAGGTGCTGGGCGCAGGTAGGGAGGCCTCTGCAGACCCGGTCCTCCGGGAAGAAACAAAGCAAACCCCTGCGCATCCCCTTCACTCCTACAGCACCTGCCAGGTGGCTTAGCTCATCTCTCCGACTCCGAAGTGAGGGCACAGGACCGCCCCGCAGCCCAGGCTGAGCTCGGAGAGCGACGAGCCGTGCAGAAGGGCCCCGGCGCCTCCGTCCAGCCGGGGCTCCGGCCCGCGGGCCTCGGCCCAACTCCCGCCCGCGGGCCGCCCCCTGGACGCCGTGGGCAACAGCGGCCCGCCACCTGCCACGCCATCTCCCAGCTGGGGGCCGCCTCGGCGGGTCCGGCGGCTGGGGCTCTGTCCCCCCGCGCCGTCACCGACCGCAGTGTCCTTGACAAAGTTTCTCAGCCTCTCCTTCCTCAGGTGACTCATCCGGAAAACAGGACAAAAACAGCCACCGCCCAGGGAAGCGTCTGGGATGGGCTAGCGGCTCCCGAGCCCCCGGAGCCCCCGCCGGGAGGAGCCAGTCGCCGCGGAGGCGGGACGGACCCCGGGTCCCTCCGCGCGGGCTGAGCGGGGCGCACGGCGGCCGGGCCGGCCGGGGCTGGGGCGCGCACCGCGGCCACTCACCACCACATGCGCCCCGGGCAGCGCGAGGGGCTTGGGGCTGAGGAGCGGGGACAGCATGTACAGCAGCAGCACGAACGCCACGACGCCGGTGGCCGCGAGCAGCAGCATCGCTCGGCGGGCCGGGGCCCGGGGCGGGGGACGGCGGCGCAGGCGATCCCCAGGCGATCCCCGCGGCCGCTCCGCGGGAGCCGGCGTTGGGTTCCGGGCGGGCCGTGGCCGAGGGGAAGAGGCGGAGCCGGCGGAGGGCGCGACCGCTGCGGGGCGGTGCCACCCGCGGGGACGCGGGGGCAGGTCCCTACCTCCGCGGCGTCCGGCCCGGCCCTGCGGCCTCCCCTCCGGGCCCCGGCCCGCCCGCTCCGCCCCGGCGGCCCCGCCCGCAGCGCCTGTGCGTGGGGACCACGCCGGATCGTGTCGGGGGCGCGTCTTAGGACCGCGGGGCGCCGGTTTCCGGACCCTCCTGACCGCGCGCCGGGACGGCGGGTCGTGCGGCTCCGCCGCGTCGCCGAGTGTCGCCCGCGGCCCGCCCGGCGGGAGGCTGCTCGGAGCGCTCCGGGCTCGGGCTGCGGCGTGGCCGGGCCGCGGCGGTGCCTGGAGGGCCCGGGATCAGAGTGGAACGCCGGCCTCCATTTCCTGGTGTGCGCGTGACTGGTCTCGGCCACCGTCGCCTTCCCAGAAACGCGGGGACCTGGACGTGGCGTTCCCCAAATCACCCATAATTCGATGCCGTTGAACAGAGTTGTTTTTTTTAAACCAAGGCAGGACTTAAATTAAAAAGAAAAAGCCTGCGATTTAATTCCTATTTCGATTTAAAGTGCACAATAAATGGACCTGAGTACTCTCAAGAGCTGAGCGGCCGCCGCCACAATTTTGTAACATTTCGTCACCCCAGCCAAACCCCGCACCCGCTGGCAGCCACGGCCGCGTCCCTCCGGGCCCTAAGGCAGCAGCTTTGCTTATTCTGGGTATTTCCTGCAGGTACAACCACACACGGCGGCCCCCGGTGTCTGCCTTCTTTCAACCAGTGTTCTCAGGGCCCATCCGTGTGGTGCAGTGCACCAATATCCACTGATTGCAAATTTTTTCTATTTATTAACTTTAGAGGAAGGGGGAGAGACACATTGATTTGTTGTTCCACTTATGTATGCATTCATTGGTTGATTCTTGGATGTGTCCTGGCTGGGCCTCAACCTCGTTGTATTGGGAAGACGCTAAACAACTGAGCCACCCGGCACTTTATTTAGTTTTTATCGTTGAATGAGATTCCACTGAGTGAACACACATTTCACTTATCCAGCAATAGCTGATGGATATTTAGGCTGTTTCCACTTCGGGGCTTTTATCAATAATGCTTCTGTGAACGTTCGCATACAAGTTTTTGTGGGGACGTATGTTTTCATTTATTTTGGGTCTGGACCCTGGAGTGGAATTGCTAGATCTTGTGGCTGGAAAAGGGGTTCTGTGGAAGGTAACCTCACCTGGTGACCTACCTGGTCATAAATTCGTAACTGGGCAGGAGTCACCCCAGGAACTTCTGTAGTAAAAGGCTGACCTTTGCCTTCAGCACACTTTCTTGTTTCTGTGCATCCAGGTTTACACACCTGTGAAATGATCTTTTCAGACTCCTCCTTCTAAAGTGTGACCTCAGGAGAACACACAGTCTTACTGAGCACCCTGTAACCCCACCCCACCTTGCTTTCTCCTACCATGGGTAATCTTCCCTCTTTGATTCTAAATGCACAGAGCAGCTGCAAATGGTCATTTCTTGGAATCTCAGTGTTGAGATCTTGTTTCCAGGCTTCTCCTCAAGTAAATTTTTTATAAAAATTGTCTACAGATTTGACGATTCTGAGGTCAACAATCTCATGGTAACTCTGTTTCACCAGGACCACCAGACTGGTTTCCAAAGCAGCTGTGCCCTTTTCCATTCCCACCAACGATGTATGAGGATTCCTGTTTCTCTGTATCCTCAGCAACACTTCCTCATCTGTTCTTTAATTACAGCCTTCCCAGTGGGTGTGAAGTGGCACTTCATTGTGATTTTGACTTGCATGAGGCGCATATTTTTGTTTGCTTGCTTTTCCTTTTTGTTACTTTTAAAAAAACTAAGGAGCAAAGGTTCGGTTCTGAATTTTTCTTCTTTACGAATTTATTGCCCAGAGTTAGCCAAATTGCAAGGTTTGAGGACACAGGCCCCAAGACTTCTGACACCAGTTTGAAGTTTGAGGGGTCCCCAAACCGCCTTCCATGCTGATGAGCCTCTGGGAGGCCTCGCTGCGCTCACTGGGAACTGTTACTCGTGGCTATCTATGGTTTACCGCAAAGTCAGCTGAAGAAAAAAGCGAGTGGGACAACTCTGGAGGGCTGTAAAAGCAAGGCTTCGCCATCCCCCATGGAGTGAGGGTGTTGTGACCATCCCAGTACTGGTGTGACACTGTGCATGGAGCATTGCCAGCCAGGGAAGCTCATCTGGTGTCCAGAGGTTCTTATTATGTAAAAACCTCTTTATTATGGGGCTTTATTATGGAGGTGTGATTGATTGCCCACATGGCTGAACTCAGTCTCTAGGGCAACCGATCATACATGATATAAAGCTTCCACATACATCACATAGTTGGTCTTTCTGCCCTGGCCAGACTTCATCTAAACAAAGACACTTCTATCAGGGATGACATAGATTACTTCCCAGAAGCCAAAGACAAAGGCCAGCCCTCACTGGTGTGGCTCAGGGGACTGGGTATTGGCCTGGGAACGGAAAGGTCGCAGTTCAGTTCCCAGTCAGGGCTCTGCCTGGGTTGAGGGCCAGGTCCCCACTTGGGAGTGTGGGAAAGGGAGAGGCAAAGGATTGATGTATCACTGAGGCTTCTCTCCCTCTTTGCCCTCCCTTCTCCTCTCTAAAAATAAATAAATAAATAAAAATCTTCAAAGACACAGGCCAGACCTTCTCTTTGGGCCAGATTCTTGACTTACAGGCCATTACCTGGTCTTTATTCCAAGCTCTCCTACAGTTGAACAAATGCCTAATTTGTGGAGGCAGCGGCGGCTCTTCACTCAATATCCCTGTAGATCTGACCATCAGTGGCAGCACTGGGATCTCACTAGTAAGACAATGAGCGTTCCACCTATAACCCCATCAGCTAGAAAAACCGACAATGGAGGCGACACGGAGAAAAACAGAATAGTTGCAAGAACTACAGTCATACCAGCATCCTTCCCCACCCCTTCTCCAAACCCCTCCAAAAGGTAATCTATCTAGTGGGAACCTTCCCTTGGCGCCCCTCCCGCTGTGAGCACACATTCAGCAAGGCATGTACGCCAGCCCTTCCTGCCTTTATCTTCCCGCCGTTCCAACCGCGTTTCGATTCTCTGTTAGACCTTTAGTCTGAGGATGATGTGCAACATGTTGTGTCCATTTGATGTCTAGCATTGTTGGAGACTCTGGGCTGTAAGATATGCTTCTAGGTCTGAAGGAGCATAATTCGGAGGTCCAAATTGGCACCATATCTTCTGATTTAGTCCTTTAGTAGTATTGGGTTGGCCAAAAAGTTCACTTGCTTTTTTCCGTAAGGCTCTAGTAGTGCTTAGTTGTCTTTAATTTGAAATGATTTTGTTAGATTGTATTGGACGGCTGCCCTATCAGCGTGCATTTAAAAAAACTTTATCAAAAATTGGTGAATTTTTGTGTAGCCACTTTAATATTGAAGATGGAAGAAGATACACATTTTCGGCATATTATGCTTTATTATTTCAAGAAAGGTAAAAATGCAGCTGAAATACAAAAAAAATTTGTGCGGTGTGTGGAGACGGTGCTGTGAATGCGTCAAAACTGGTTTGCAAAGTTTCATGCTGGAGATTTCTCACTGGATGATGCTCCACGGTGAAGTAGACGGGTTGAAGTTGACAGCGATCAAATTGAGACACTGAGAAAAATCGTTACACCACACAGAATACAGCCAACATACTCCAAATAAATATCCAAGTCCATAAAGTTATTGGTAAAAATGAAATGTGGCATTTTATGGAAAAAACATAAATGATTTGACTTTTTGGCCAACCCAGTATTTTGAGCATTGCATCGACCTCTAAGTGTGCAAAGCCCAGTCCAGAGTCTGTCTATTCTGTCAAAATCCATTCGTGACCTTCCAGGGCTAACAGTGTCCGCCCACAGCCAGCTGTGTCAGACTTTCCCTTGGGGGAAACTGCCCCATAGCCATGGGCAGCCTCTGTGGGTCGTGTTGGCGTTTTGTGCCCCAGAGGGAACAAGAACTACGTCAAGATTCACGCCATGTCTGTGTTGCTGTGGCCTTCACATCCCCACACTTCATGGATCCAGGTGGCCACCTCAAGTGAGCATACCAAGATATCCACCTGCTGGTTCCAAATGCCTTCTGATCTCAGAAGGTTCTTCTGATGACAAGTGACAAGCCCTACTTTAATGTACCCTTGAGTTTCCATAATGACTTCCATCCATCCGTGCCCCCAACAGCCATCCCTTGAACGGCCAACCTTCCATCACCCTTCTACTTAACCAGATGGCTACTAGGCCATCAGCCAGTGCCCAGGAGCTGGTTCAACACCCAAACGTGGGGACTGACAGCATGTAATTCAGCCAACTAAGCCGACTTGTTTTTACCTTCTTCAGGCAGAGTGGCAGCCTTCCTGATAAGGATGCTGTCCATTCACCTTGAAACTGGCATCCAGAACCAAGTGGCTCTGCTTCTGGGCAACAGAGACCTGTGCCTAGGACACTGCCCAAATGGCCCAAGTGGCTCCAGGTCCAGCAGCTCCTCAGGTGGGGCCTGAAGCCAGCCCTGGAGTCAGTCTGCTGTGAACAGTTCACCTCTGCATTTCCTGGTAGCAGGTTCCTGCAAAAACAGTTCCCTTTTACTATGAACGGTTCTGGGCACCGCCGTCCCCGTTACGGTCTATCATCACCAAACATGACGTATCTGACGTCGCTTCTGTCTCTCTGGAGAACCCTAATACAGAAGGGATCGTGGGCTTACATGCAAAACTACGAAACCTTTAGAAAACACACTGGATTTTAAAAGAATGAAGACTGTGGTCAGTCGGGGGGGCGGGGGGGGGGGAGAAAATCAGGTCACTTATTTAAGAAAGCAGGCTAGTTTCAGATTTCTCCACAGTAACACTGTACATGAGAATGATGAGATTCTCAAGGAAAGAATGTTGAGCCAAGGTTTTATATCCAGCTAATCTGTTTTTCACCCATTAAGCATGTAATAATTAAGGATATATTTTTCCCACAAGTGTTTCTTGAGGAAAGTATTAAGGCTATTTATTGTCTTAGTCTGTTTGGGCTGCTAGAACAGAATACCACAGACTAGGTGACCTAAACAGCAGAATTCTGCACCTCACAGGTCTGGAGGCTGGGAAGCCCAACATCAAAGTACTGGCAGACGAGAAGATGCAGCCAGAAGGCAGTTTCTGAAAGCCGGAAACAGCTCTCACCAGAAGCACGAGCTGCTGGCACCTGGACCTTGGCCTTCCAGACTCTGGAACTGTGAGAAATAAATTTCTGTTGTCCAAGCCACCCGGCCCAGGCCATTTTGTTATGGCTGTCCTAGTAGCTGACTTCACGCCATTAAATGATCCCAACTTTGCCCTGGCTGGTGTGGCTCAGTGGATTGAACGCTGGCCTATGAACTAGAAGGTCATCGGTTTGACTCCTGGTCAGGGCATGTGCCTGGATGGCAGGCAGGGGCCCTGGCTGGGGGTGGTCGAGGGGCAACCAGTCAAGATGTCTCTCGCATACTGATGTCCCTCCCCCTCTCTTTGAACAGGTCACCCTCTGGGGTGTGTATGGAAGGCAACCAATCGATGTTTCCTTCTTATCTGTTTCTTGCCCTCTCTTCCTCCATCCTCCTCTCTCCAAACTCAAAAGTAAAAAAATAAAAATCTTAAATAATCTCAAATTTCAGTTATGAACGTTATGGAACCCACACATTTTACTACCTCACTAAGCCTACTTTCATAGCAAGGAAGAGGCCATGCATTGACCGACATTCTGGCACAAGCTCCCTATCAAAGCGTGTGGTGCAGATACGGCAGCTGCCCCGTTCGAACACATTCCTACAGAAAACCGAAAGCAGCAGCCACGTTTGCCCTGGCTGGGTGGCTCAGTTGGTCAGTGTCGTTCCCACACAGCAAAAGGTTGCAGGTTCAATTCCCAGTCGGGGTGTTCATGGGAGGCAACTCATAGATCTGTTTCTCTCTCTCTCCCATCCTCTCTCTAAAATCAAAAATCATATTCTCGGTGAGGATTTAAAAAAAAAGTCACATTGTTGAGAAAGGAATCTTTCCTAGTTTTACAAAGCTCTGAGTTAACTGTGTTTGTCAGCAAGGAAACTGGAAATAATTTTTCTTTCATCTAAATTGCATTTACACTAAAAGAATCGTTATCTGTGCATCCAAAAAGGTGCAGTAAAGGCAGCTCGGTTTCCTTGTTCTCTGAACTGGTGTGCAGTTCTTGGGTGTTAAGCTGAGGTTTGGTGGAGAATGGCCCGTTAGCTGCTTCCTTAAGCGCAGCCACACCTGCCGTCTGATGCAGTCCTTCATGCCCTCCGGCAAGTGCGGACTGGTCTGTAGTCTCAGCATACAGCCTACTTCATTGAAGTCTGCAGGGCCCTAGCGCTCACCTGTGCCTCTATTGGCTGGCTGTGTGATTCAATCTTCCTTCAAGTTCTTTTGGTTTTGAACATATTTCTTTATAAAGGTTTGATGTAAATTCCACGTAGGTTTTGATGGCTGTGTGGATCCGTCAATCAGCCCATCTCCTCAGTAAGGACTCCCTACGGTTTTCACACCGTGCTATCAGTTACAAGTGTGAACTAATCGTTTTTCACATAAAATGAATACGAATATGTCGGTGTTCACGTCTTTAATAATCGCCCATCACCACCCTTGGGTACCATGTGCCACATTCAGGCATAGTGCTGTCTTTTACACATAAGTCCAGTCAAACTCGTGTTACTTCAGAACTTCAGATTAAAAATAATAATACAGATTTTACTTCCACAGTTTAGCTTGTAACGTAAAACTGTAGGTTAAGGAAAAAAGCCTTGAAACTGGGAAAGGACAACTCTCACCCACAGAATTCCAGTGAAGAAAGGCAGCAGGAACGAGAGAAACTGAAAACTCACCCATGGGACAAGTAATCACTCCTGCTATCGGCAAGGTCGTAATGGGAGGGTAAAAAATTAAGGAGAAAGAGAATAGCGCATAGCCTCAGTGGGGCTTCCCCCAAGTACTTATCAACCACTGTGAGATGTTAACATGTACCCGCAAGCTCTTTGATTCTCTCCCTCCAGGAGGTGTAGCTTAACGTCCTCTCTGTTCCCCACAGCTGGACTTGGTGACTAGCTACCAAAGACCAGAGTGCGGAAAGGAAAAGAGTTAACTCTGCAGTGGAAGGGACCCACCACACACGCGTCATCTCAGTCACGGGACCGAAGTTAATTCACATCACCAAGAACAAGGCCCTGATATCATGCCCCCTGAGCTGACGTGATGGCGGGACGCACCATTTAGGTGGTGTCTTCCCCCAAACCCCAAATATTAGTCTACTTATGACAGGACATTAGAGAAACCTAAATTAACGGACAGTCTTCAAAATACCTGGCCAAAACTATGCAAAAGTGTCTCAAGTTCATGAAAAACAAGGAAAGACTGAAGGAACATCTCCAATCAGAGCAGACTAGGAGCATGACAATAAATGCAATCCTTGGTGGGATCCTGGAACAGAGAAAGGACGTTAGTGGAAACACCGATGAAATGCGCATCAGGTTGCAGTTTGGTTAACGGTATGGTGCCAACGTAAATTTCTCAGTTTGACTGTGCCATGGTTCTGTGGGATGCTACCTTCAGGGGAAGCTCCTGAAGATTGCACAGGAACTCTCTATATTAATTTTAACTTCCTTTTCTGCCCAGTTCTGCTTCCTCCCCCTTCTCCTCACAGGTGCTGACCTGTAATAAACATCGTGGCCACCAAATTCTACCTCCTGTTAGCTTCTGGAGAACCCAACTTGTTAACAATGCATGTCACCCAATACATACCCCAGTTAGGACACATCCGGGAAGCAACTGATCAATGTCTGTCTGTCTCTCCCCCCTTTCCTCTCTATCTAAAATCAATGAAGATATCCTCAGGTGAGGGAAAAAAACAGTACTTCACGTTAATAATCAAATAATCTAATATTTCAAATATACTCATTCTGTTTTTCTGCATGTAGATGACAGGGAACTCAAACATCTATTGTATACTGAAATACTTCATAATTAAGGTCCATATAGAGTTTTCAGGCTGAGACAAAAAATGTTCTTCGACATCCAGGGTACGGCTCATAAAGATGCTCCTCGAGTAGGGTTTACCTGTTGGCTCCGGAAACTATCCAAAATCTCGTAATGGTCAAGACAATCAAAGCCTGGACATTTGGTTTCCTCTGTTTATCTGTCCACAAAGAACACACAGACATGGCCTCTGTTCTACCATTCTAGAATAAGTCTAAAATGATCAGATTCCAGAATCAGTTTTAGAACCAGAAACGTAGAAGACAGAGCTATGGCCAGAAGTGATACGAATACTGAGACACAGTTCTCAAAGCACACGTAAGAATTAAGTGTGATAAATTACCCACTTATCATAACACTAAATTTATATACTATTTGCTTATGTATTTAATCAATTTAAGTAAAATATTTCCTCAAAATAAATTCTGGATTCACAAAAACTTCTAGATTTCAACTACTACATAGTTAATATAATTATGTTGTCTCTTAATGATACAATAGCAATATTACCTAATTCTGAGTCTGATAAAGTATACATATTATCTTATAAGACATCCATAAACAATTCAGCATTGGTCCGCCAAGTTAATTCCCAATCCTTACATAAAAGTTGTTGAAAATAGGATCTTCATGCATACATTCTTAATAATTTAAAAGTATTTTTGTATCTAATCAATGTAGGTAATATTTTCTCCTACACAGAAGACCCCAAAATAAAGAAGCACACATGGAATATAGATAACACTAGGTCATACCAATTTACTTCACTTGAGAACATGTTTTAGGCCTATGATTTCCATTTCATATCAACAAAACAGTCTGTACAGAAGATCCTAAGGCAACCACATAGAGTGTGCAAATATATTTCAAAATACAAGTCATTAGACAGTATTTGCCAGGTAGAGCTTTACCATAATTAGGGAACCCACCTCATTCTAGCTAAATTAATACTCCTTTGCATATACAGCCAATGCAAATACACAAGGCACAACTTAGTGTTGATGCTAAATTATGTAACACAGACCCTCAGAATTTATTTGAAAACATTAAAATAACATAGTGTCGTGTGTATAATTTATTACTGAATGAGACATCAGCTTTCTAAAGCTCCGCGAAGCATCACACTGGTAACATGTGCATGTGGCCAGAACATACTATTTCCTGAACTTAAAAAATAAAAGATCCTTACTACCTTATTTTTAAAAAATTATATATATGTATGTACACAGATAAATCCACATCACACACAGGACACTTCCCATAATCCAACAAAAGGCCACTACTTTTAGCAAAGCTTCCCATTACAGTGTCTTATGTCAGGGTTAATTAAAAAGGACCTATTTATTTACTACTGGGTTAGGTCAAACTTGCTACAAAAAGACACATTAGAAACAGACAATTTTTTCCTATAGGATAAAGACAATGCCTAATTTAGAAAGGCCTTCTCTTGAGATTGCACAGTGAAAGGTATTATTCAGTTAAATATAAAAGCTTGTAGCTTATAAAGAAATTATTTAAATCTACAATCTACTGAAAAGCAACAAGAGCCTTGGCTGGAACACAATTCAAAACCTTTCGAGTCCAATCACAGTGCTCTTTGCTCCTTTATTACCCATCCCTGAGAGTAAAGATTTCATAATTTTTAATTAAGCAAATAAACTTACATTGATGAAAATGATATGTAAGACTTTTTTAAAAACATGAAACAAGCCCCATTTCATTTTAGTAAAAAAAAAGATAAATGTTCTTTACAAAATCACTATTCATAACAATTTAAAATACTTATCTCTCAATCAATTTTAATCCTCTTTTTGCTGGGTAATTTCTGTTTTTGCCATTCATGTATCACTGATTTCCTCAGAGTCTTTTATTTTAGAATTGTTGTTAAAAAAGAGCATTTAATTGGCAGCACAGCAAAAATACACATAAAGGAACACTGAAGTGAGCCCTGCATTCCCCGTGGCTGAGTGTCCTGCTGAAATAACCTGACCGCCCTCCGGGAGGACCAAACACCTCTAAAGGAAGGGCACGCACAGCAAACGTCATCTTCGTGGTTTTTGGTTTAGCCTTCTTGGCCAAAATCTTCGGAAAACTTCTTTAATTTCAACAAGTCGTGTTCGTTGACTGTGGGTTTTGTGCTGGACAGTGACCGCAACATATCCGTCTGTCGGGAAGAAGGGGGGTTAGTCCTGGATGCGATCATGTGTCGTCATCACTTTACCACCGGCCACCGACCGCCAGCCCTCACTCCTCTAACGGCCAGCTCTGCCCCGTGACTCCTGCCGCCGCCTCCTGTCCCGACCGCAGCCCTCGCCGCTCCTGTCTGCCGTCAGAAGCAGTCAGTCCTCTCCAAGACCCGCCTCGGCACGCGCCCCAAGCCTTTTGCTCCCCATCCATTCCCTGGGCCTGCTTGCTGTTTCCCCAAACCAGGCAGCAGGTTTCCAGGTGCGACTCCAAAGGAATATAATCACTCCCTTATACTTGTGTGAGACGGGCTGTTATTGAGCAAACTCAGCTAACCAGAATTTTAAACTGTTAGTTAAAATTAAAATAAAAATGGTAAGAAAGCAGGCTACTATTTGGGATTTGTTAAAAAATTAAGTTCTAGGCTATGGCTGTTTCCTGTAAGAGTATGGAAAAGAACCAAGACTAATAAATAAATCAAGGATTGAAACAAAGAAAAAAAAGTTTCTGAATAACTTCTCAGATAAGCATTATGGTTAACTAACACATAAATATATCTACACACCCATACATATATTTATATACATATATATTGTCACATACATGTTTACATCTATGTCTACATATCACATAAAAGTTTCTCCCCTGTAAGCAAGCTACTGTTCAGCCTGACATAAAGCTTTCTGAAAATCTGTGACTGAAGGATATTTTACAAACTGAGTGTTTATCAATAAGAAAACATAAACATAACAAATATACCTTATCAATCACAATAAGTTCCCTAAAAATTATATGCCTCACCAAATAAAGCCTTATGAATTTTAACTCCTTCAATATAAATAATAGAAATGTAATTTTTTATTATAAAAATTGTTTCACAATTTTTTTCAGTACTGTATTATTTAACTTTCTATAAAGCCTTGAGAAATAAAATAGAAAAATACCATTTTGAATACTATGATACATGGATTAGGGTTTCTGGATATTTTACCAAATATGAGATCTAGAGGAAAAAATTTTTCACCAATCCTACTTTTTAATAAATCTTGACAATAATCTATATAACCTATATGAGCACTTTGGCAATAATATCCCAACCATAAAACCTCATGGCGTAAGGTCAGAAACCTGTTTTTGAAAAATAGCTTATTCACTTTAAATTTTCCTCAAAGCCCAAGAAAATATTTTAAAGATAATTTTTTTTGTCTTTTAAGTTCAATTAATTTTTCAACTATTTAAGTGAGTGGACAGTATTGAATAAGCATGCTTGACAGGCTAACATTTCCTATTTTTACCTTTGATAAATTACAAAGTATAATGTTTTGAAATTTCTCTTAAAGTGAAAAAAAAAGTCAAACCATGGAAACAATCGGCTCCGAGAGTTTATCCCCAGGGACATCCACCCACGTCATCTCGATGGCGCCAGGGTCGCCCGGAGAACAGGGCGTCAACAGATCATCTACCACGGCGTCAGGGTCAGCGCGCGAAGGTCCCTGAACCTGGAATGAGGAGTAACCTGGCATAGTTATTTGAACAAATTAAATAAATATTAAGATTTAGGACATTATCAGGAAATCTGAACATATACTGTTATTTCTTGTTTCATTAAAATGTCTACTTCTGAAAATAAATAGAATAATATACAACAAAAAGTGGTTATCTCTGGGCGCTAGGAGAGATTTTGTTTGATTTTAATTTTTTTCTCAATGCTTCTCTGTGTTCTGAAATTCCCTACAATAATCATAGGGAGAAAATGAGCTAAGATTAAAAAAGAAAGAAACAGTTGCCTGTGGCTACGATTTCCCTTTTTGTCTCTAATGCTTATTAAGTGGAAATAATTCTCGAGACCAAAAATAGAAGTATTCTCACTCATTGTCCGTCTTTCCTCACAGAAAATTTCAGCCGCAGGGATGTGTGTGTGTTTTGACTGCTGTGCTTTCTGACTCAATCTCCAGGCCAAGATGAGCACTGCAGCTGTTTGACAGAGCAGCAGGCGGACTTGACCTTGGTAGCTGAGAAGGGGGAGAAAGGCGGAGCCCTGGAAAGGCGGGCTGGGCAGGTGGGGCACGAAAGGCCTCCTGGTAGAAGTGATGGCCCGCTTCACCTTTACTGCCAACAAGGGCCTAGCTTCAGGGTCACAGAAGCGGTCCCTGGTAGTATGAATGACAAGTCGTGGGTAGGAAAGGAAATGGCAAAGGGAATTTGAGAGAATACGTCTCGTCTGTGGGATAACCGGACCGAGTTGGCTGTATTTCTCTCAGCGATGAAAGGGCTGAAGAAGGAGGGAATGATAACGTTTTCCAGGCTATTAAGGCGCCATGAAGGTGTGCTGTGACTATTACTTCACTGCAGCACCGATTCCAAGTGGCAAAATGAACCTTAAACAGATAACGTAGCCATTTGCTCAAGAAGATACAACATGTAAATTGCGGAGTCTGGACTGAAATTCAGGTTTTAATTCAAGTCCACACTCTAAAGAAAATGGGTTTTACTGTGGTCTGTGGGCATGACACATCGGTCTGTCACACACTGCTGGATTAGGTGCGCTGACAGTTTCAGAACTGTCACATCTGTATTCATGAGTGACACTGGATACTGCTGTCCTCAGCAGGCGGGCTGGCTCAAATTACCTATGGCGCTGTTCCCTAAACTGGACATCCCCAGGCCACAGTCCTCTTACCCAACTACGTTCGTGCAGACAGTGCGCGGTGGATGGGGTGGGGGCAGGAGAGGCAGGAGGGCAGAATGGCCGAGACCTCCAATTCCGAGGTGCACCTGACCTGGGGGACAGTCACACCTCTGCCCCTCTCTAGCCGTGCCTTGGCACCAGGTGTCAGCCCCCAGGTACCAGTTTGATCATGCTGACACCTGCGAGTCAGGTGAGGCGTCAAGAGGTGGCCGTATGCACCCTTTCTGTGTGAAGACCCAAGGAAACAGCAGGATGAAGGAGCACAGTGCCAGGCAATGTCAGAGCTTACCTACCCAGCGTCAGCCGTTCTTAGTTGTCCTTTGTTAACGGGGCACAAACACGCCAGATCTGCTCTAGGACATTCTAGTTACACAGAGGAACTAGACATTTAAGTTTCTACACTTACACCAAAGTAAGAAGTATTTCAGAAGTCACTGCACAGAAAATTTAAAATATGTATTTTAGGACTATTAATGATGGCTAATTAATAAACAAATTATGAAAAAACTTTTTTGCTGTAGCATTTTTTAAACTGGGTGACACCAGTTAATAAAGGCATGCAAGTGTCAAGTGCACAATCCCACAGCGCATCTCCTGTGCACTGCCTCTGGGTTCAGCACCCAAAGTCAAGTCTCCTTTGAGAACTTATTTTCAGTGAAACAGAAGTCAGTCTATTATGAAAGTCCACATATTTATGATACAAAACTAAAGCCTTCCTAAAATTCTCTGAAGGCAAAGCAATGATGGTCTTGAAATGGATTTCAAAACATGAGAGGATGGATAAAAGCTGCTTACCTTTTTAAAGTGGGTGGCTGACTGCACTTTTCTAACAGGCTGCATGAGTGCATCACGCACGATGATGCTTATGTCTGCCCCCGAGTAACCCTGGGTTTTCTTCCCGAGCTCCCGGAAGTCTGTCTCCGTCAGACTGTTCTGAGTGGTCCCCAAGTGCAGTCTAAACATTGCAGCCCGGGCATGGGCCTCTGGCAGAGGAATGTAAATTCGTTTCTCAAATCTTAAAATGAAAAAAATCCCAGCAAGAATATTACTACATATATTTCAATTGAAAATTAGGATATTTCCAAGAAGAAACAAGATATTTAGATATTCTCAATTCTACAAAGTTGAGTAAGTTAAATGGGCCCATGTGTCAGAGTTAAACATATATTTAGATTAAATAAGGGAAAATATCCAGAACACAGAACAAATAAAACTAAAATGGCCAGGGAACTAGTTTCGAATGGTTTAGTCTTTTCACATGATTTAGTCCTCCAGGATATTACAGTTTCCCATGGGATTACACGCCGAACTCCCGATCAAAAGATTAATACAGTTGACAATATGAAATTAGAGATGACAAAATAATTCTCTAAATTCAAAACAGGAAACTTACTCAAAATCTTTTAGAATAAACATAAAATGTACACTTTATCATAATGGGTATCCAGAACAAATAATTCCACTATGTCATAAACAAACACCATGTTGTATTGATTAACAGTAATTTTGCTTGCCCTCTCAGAATTTCAGTATTAGAGATAAGAAGAAAGCAGTGAGGAGAGATTTAAGTGGCCTGTGGAGACTTCTTTTTCCTTCAGGTAACTCTCTGGCAATGAGAAGGATCTAAACAGTTGCCATTATCTCTAGAGATGGGTTCGGAACTAAGCCATCTTCAAAAATAATCAGCACTTTTCCTTTCTTGGTATGAGATGGTAATCTAGCATCCTGGCAAGCCATCACGTGGATGAGAGAAAAGTGGCAAAAACGGAAGTATTAATTTTTACCACGTAAAATTAAATGACTGGAATAGGGAATTGTGAAGCAGTAAAAGAAACCATCAGAGTAGATACCCTTCCTACAGCTCAAGTTTCAGGTGCAATTTAAAAATTACCGACTTACGTTTTCAACTAAAAATGTATCTTGGTTATCATTCTTCAACTTGGATGATTTTAATTTTGCTAAAAGTTTTATATGAAGGTTCTTCATTGAAATACTGAACTACATTTGTAGATTTCTGAAGCATCAGTGCCTACTAAGCTTCATCAAAGCCAAAGGTAAGTGTCAGGTATTACTTCCCCAACACGCAAATTCCAGTGTGTGGAAATCTCTTATCTTCAGCACAGCAAACGAACAAATGGCTGCCTCTCTTTCCCTGGGGCAGGGGAACAGGGTTAGGGAACATTGAAAAGTTCTGAAAACTTATCAGAATGACTCCTCACTGGACAGAATGGGAACTCTTACTCACTTGTTCGATCTGTAGGTAAAAACATTTCCTATAGCATCATACCTTCGCCTAATGGCAGAATCCAGAACCCAGGGTATATTTGTAGCTCCCAGAACCAAAATCCCGTCGTTGTCCACACCAACCCCTGCAACACAGGTAACATTTCAGACAATTTGTCACTTTAATGTTCATTAAACCTTGTCTCCATGTTCCGCTAACAGTGTCATGCTTTAACCTCAAAGTACCTCATCTTGAGTCTCTCTCTGGGGAAAAAAACTATATTCAATCAAATATCAAATAACTGAAATATGATGCAAACACTGCGAAGAACTGAATCTCCTAGGCCGCAGGTGGCAAACACCAGGCCTGCGGGACGAATCCAGCCTTCCACCTTGTTTTATCCGGCCCGGCACCTTGTTTCTACCTGGAGGCAGTGCCAAGCTCTCGCTTAACTGTTGAGGAGTGGTTACATTTACACAGTCCTAAAATCACATTCAGCCCTTTGAAGGCAACAGCGAGGCTGATGTGGTCCCTGGTGACAATGAGTTTGACACCCTTGTCCTAGACTATGGACAAACACTAGTAATATTGTTTTCAAAATATTTCTTGAGAGACTTCACTTGAAGTCCGCAGGTTCCTTTCATGGACATTGCTCCTGGTATGAGTGAGTACGCGGATCTCTTCACTGTCTGCACCCGCACGCCCTACGAGATGTCTACAACTGAATGGAAGACACTCGGAAGGAAGCACGGCACAGGGAGCAGTCTGCCAGAGTGAACAGGTTCTGCTTGGGCCTCTTCTACACTGCTGTTGTCAGAGCGGCTAGAAGACAGAAACTGTGGGAGAAGCAGCGGCACCACCTTGCATTTGGACGAGGAACTCCGTCTTGATTCTACGCGCAGCCTCACTTTCGTTTTCACTCCTCGAACTGCACAGTGAGTCGATCTCGTCAATGAAGATAATGGAAGGTTTATTCTCTCTGGCAAGCTGGAATAAGTTCTTAACTAGCCTAAAAAGGAACAGAAGCTTTCAGTTTCTAAAAAATTAAGAGATGGCATGACTTAATGAAAAGACGAAAACGAAACAAAATACAATGGTACAGGAACTCTATAGATTAAAAAGCCTAGTCATGGTTCGGTCCAGAAAATAAGAATGCTACAGATGGGTAATTCACTTTATGCTTGATTCAACTACACATACATTATCGTTCCCCTATGAAATAAGCTCCAAGCTAGGCACTGGCTTAACAAGAGAAATGAACACTTACATCTTGTCACTTTTCTGAATGTCTGTTAATGATGTAAGAAACCCTATCACTTTATAGAGTACATACCAGTCAAATAAAAACTGAAAACAAAACAAAAAAACCAAAACCCAATTTTTCACTTACTTTTCGCTTTCGCCCAGCCACTTAGAAACGAGGTGGGAGGAATGGATTGAAAAGAATGTGGAGTTGTTCGCTTCCGTGGCTACGGCTTTGGCTAAGTAGGACTTCCCTGTCCCAGGAGGCCCAAACAAGAGGATTCCCCTCCAGGGTGTTCTCTTGCCTGAAATGCACGCAAAACATAACATGAGAATTTTCAGACTGTTGATTTCAGTTACCGGAGACGTCATCCATCCTGAAGAATACTGTGTAGAGGTTTTCACTCGAAAGCTATCAACAGAATCAAAAGTTTTAAATAAATCAAAGGCGAGTCTGAAATGTGTTTTATTTGCTCTTTTTAGAGACCACTTCGTCAAAACTGTTGACATGAATATAATCCTTCCAACCGGAAGTTCACTTGCTTGCTCCCTCCTCCAGCCACTCTGTAGAAGCCACAATGCACAGAAGACAGAGAACTATGAATACAAAAGCATCTTTGCCCTCCATGGGCTTACAGTCTAGTGGGAAAAAGAGTTCAGTTAAAGGGCACTTCTGACTATCCACTGTGCGCACTGCTTGATATCAGATCACAGGGGAAAAGCAGCTGGAAATATTTTCTTTTATGAGAAATTATAATGCTGCCTGAAATAAATCAGGCTGGGTTACACCGGACAATAATATATCAAATATATATTGAAAAAAATTGCTGAGGGCAAACTGTGGATGTATACATAGTATTTGCAAAAGAATGATATGTAGATGACTAATGGCAAAACTAAATATTGTTGCATTTATTGTTTCAAAATCCTCAACTTTTACTTGAATTCGGTTTTCCTATTTTAAATATCTGCAGTAAGTCAGTGTTCCCTAAGTGTGTTCCATATGCCACCTGGTGGCATCTGAAGTGCTCCTAGGTGGTGTGCAGGTGCTCTGTACTCAGATGGTTATCTTCTTCATGTGTATGAGCCACACACTGATTTCTGCATTTACAGTGAACACAAAGCTGTCTTTTAAAATTAAGTCACTAAGTGAAATAAGTGAGATGAATTAAAAGTTCAAATGTGGGCAAAACAACATCTGGTATTCGGGGCTGGGAGAATGATGGCCTCTCGGGAGGCAAGAGGCAGCCGGGGTTTCTGGGTTACTGGCAATATTTGCTGATCTGGTTGATGATTGTGCAGGCATATTTACTTTGTTTATGAAGCTGAACACTTAGGGTTCCTGCATGTCTCTGCATATTTATGCTGTACTTTAATAAAGATTTGCTCTCAAAGTGAGTGATTTACGGGAAAATATTTTTACACAATGGCACACGCATATGAGAAAATTCATGGAGAGGACACACAAATGACTCGTGACTGAGGAACACAGGCATAAGTCACATCCAACAAGGCCGACTCATCTGTATTTGCGCCTTTACAGGACTACGATGCCAACTTGTCTACTGCGGCTCCACGGTCCCAGAGTTAGGCTGGGGGTGGACCTCGAAGCCAGGCGGACCGCAGCGGCCCGAGTGCTCTGTGCCCCTGCTCACTGCTCTACATGGCCTCACCCTGAGGACCTGTCCGTTTGAGGCCAGCACCACAGACCTGCTCTCTGCACAAACCAGCTAGTTTGTAGGAGGAGAAGAAACCCAACTGTGCGTCTCTGTTGGACTGTGGGTAGAGCCAAATCATAGACACAGGCTACCAGTTACAAAAAGGACGACAAGAAGGAGTGGTCTGGCACTGACCAACCACCCGCCGCTGGAGCTATGGCTTCATCTACAGCCAGGCGGCGGCTGAGCAACATGCCCCTTCCGGTGCGAGGAGCTGTCCCTCCGCCACTTAGGGATGCACATGTCACCCGAAAACGGTACACAATTCTTACTCCTCTTTTTAACAAATAGAGATACTCCTATAAAACTAGCACATGCCCCATAAAAACAACTCAGATGAAAGTCAAAAGGAAAACGACCCACCTTATTTACGTCAACCCACCCACACCCACTTCTTGGCACGCACACTTACTTAACAAACGTGGAACCATACTCCACATACTTTATAACCTGCTTTCTGGTCTTTATGACACAGGTGGACATCCTCCTGTGATAACTACAGTGTCGATCTAAGTTTTGAATGTAGACGCACACTATGTAATGAGTGTGCCGCCGGACACTGCCTGCTGGGGACTTGTCCCACCACCTACTGGTTGACGTTCAGATTGTTTTGCAGGATATATAGTAAAAATATGTATGCAGGTATGTACAGGAAACAAATCTCTCTGTATAAAGGCATAACACTGCCTTAGAATTTGAGGTAGTGACCCGTGATGTGGCGACACGGATTCACAATGCTCCACCTCAGTCACCAACACGGTTCTGGAAAGTGATCCAAACAGATTATTCAAGAGCCGCCTCACCCGTGAAAAGATGCGGAAATTTAATAGGCAGTATCACAGCCTCTTTAAGTGCTTCTTTGGCTCCTTCAAGACCAGCAACATCGTTCCATTTCACGTTAGGTCGCTCCATGATAATGGCACCTACAAAAAATCACGTCATCCTTAAATTAAGGACTATTTCACCAAATTCGGAGGACAGCATGAAATAATGGTATTAAAGAAATATATTACAAAATTGTCTGGAAAAACTTTTGTACTGAAAGACTTTCTGAAGGAGTGTGATGACGGGGTAGCTGGGAGCAGGCGCAGTCGTAGGAGTCAGCGACCTGGGGTGGGCGGCTAGCTAAGCCTGGTTAAGTCGCTTTCCTGCGACCGCTTCCCTGTTGTGAAATGAGATGACTGCCATCTGCCCACACTACTCAGACGGGTCTGCGTAAGGGTCAATGCCGTAATAAATGTTAGCGTGCTCGGAAAGGCACCAAACACTGCATCACAGCACTGATTGTGGGGGATTGAAAGTACTCGTTCAAGGGGGGTGGTTCCTCCTGACCAAACAACGACAAAAAGTGGTGATCTAATAATGCTCTCCTTTAGCCACAGAAAGAGAATACGCTTCACAGTATTAACTGAAGACAGACAGACAGACAGACGGAGACACAGAGAGAAGGGAAAAGGGCTGGGAGGGGAAGGGAAACAAGGGAAGAGGATGAGGAAGGAGAGAACATGTACTCTTGTAGACTTGTAATGTTTTTCCAAACTTTGCCAAATTTTCTGCTTGGCTTCTAAACAGACCTAGTTATAATATTTTTACATTAACAAAGTTATTTAAATAATTTAGTTTTGGAATATCATATATTCAAAAGCAGAGCAATTACTGTAATAAGAGTCCAAAGATTTCTTTTAATATAGCCATTGGCAAAGCTTTTTAGTTTATCTTTCATCAAAAGTGTTTCCAACTTTCCAGTATAAAATTGCTCAACTACAAACTACTAAGCACTTCTATTCCAAAGTGACGTGTAATTATATAAGCATAATAAAACTTCATCACTTACACAATCTACTGGTTACCTATGAAATTATTTTTATGGGTATTCCTTCTCATTAGGAAACATCTATTATTCTAAGA